>JALRMF010000082.1:0-166710 GCA_026120015.1 Dendrostoma leiphaemia
ATAAATACTTTATTAAGCTTAGTATAATAAAGGAGACATGTTTAATAATTAATATAATAGCACTTTATTAATTATATAAACAGCAAAAGATTTTAGAAATTAAATAAATTAATAAAAATAACAACCTAGCTAACGCTATAATTAAAACATTGCTTAATCAAGCTTTAAAATAGCTTATTAACAATAACTAAGTAACTATACAAATAAAAAGATTTATAAAGAAAAAGCTATAAACTAAAGTAACGAAAGAAGAAAAAAGAAAAAAGATAGAAAAGAGAAGCATATATATATATAACTAACTCTGTTAAGCAAGTAATTACTTATTTAAAACATTTTTATATAATAGTAAAAGAAAGTATATAATTATACAGTTAGCAAAAGAGAAAAAACTGCTAGTGTAGGTTTATAACTAAAAGAAAAAACTAGGCCTACGTTTTTCTAATTAAAAGACTAATCCGCCGCAGACTAGCGCTAGCCAGCCACAGCTAATGCAGAACAAAGAGAAACATAAGCCACCTTTCATAACCTCGTTCCCTAATGTAAATAGCCTCTCTTTCTTCCAACAACTATCAACTATAAATAAACTGCATAACCCAATAGTGCACTATTTAACTAAGTAAAACCCTACTAATAAACTAATTATATTAAAGTAATAATTAATTTTAGCTTAATATATAAACCTTAATTGCTTATAATTATTAAAAAGTAGCTACTTTTTTAATTTTAATATTACAATATAAGCCTTTTAACTATGCTAGCTAAAATATTATATTTTGCAAAAAAAAATATACTAAGTTAAACTAATTTACTATTTAATAGCAATTTTAGTTTTTATATAAAGAGAATAGTGCTTTTTAAGGGTTTTAGAGATAATTGGTAATATTTTAATAGCTTGTTAAAATGTTAAAGAAGAAAAGTAATAGAGTAGATTAGTCGCGTGACGCAAAAAAGTTTGGTAATTTTGTCCCCCCACTGTAGGTAGAGAATGTTTTGAGTTTAGGGGGATTTCTATTTCGCTCAGAGAATTAGTGCAGGAACTGGCACGGTTCCAGAGGAAATAGAGAATGGTTGAGTTCAGGAGGGCTTCGCTCAGATAATTGTCGCCGGGAATGATGAGACGCGGTGCATACCCCTTGGGTACGTCCGCGCGCGTCGCGTGCAAGAGTCAGTTGCAGGGAGCACAGCGCGTGAATGTACTACCGCGTTCACCCTACAATTTGTCTGTGACGATGTTAGAGGCCGGAACATCAAGCAACTGGACGTATTGCTGGATCATCTGGCGATGAGGCAACTCACACGGTCCAAATCAAGACCACGATCAGGCGCATGCTCTCCCAAGATTTAGCGAATTGTGTTATTACCTACATGTAGGTAGAAATCAATGTACGTTAAAACAGTCTCATCCAAAGCCTACGGTACTGAAATGCATTTAGGTGAGCAAGTACTTAGCCAGCGGACGGCGACCCTGGAGATCGGCTCCATCTACTCTGGCCAATGGTCTTACATGGTCTATGCCCCACAGCCCAGGGCCGCCAGGGGTCTCCAGACTACTTACGCATCGGTCCACGAGAACAAGACTCCGTTGATTGATATCATAAGCTACCTAGGTACCTCTGATGAAGTGAGTATGAGCATCCTGAGATATGAAATTGGAACCGGCAAAATGGAAATAACCCTTGTGAGAAGTCGAAATTGACGAAGATGCCTGCCCGCATTGGTCGGAGTAAAAAATGGAAGTAAATTGCCCTGTGAAGATACTGGATTCAGTCTTGTGGTATCACAGAAGGGACATCAGTGCGGGGAGCTATTTCATAAGGCAGTGACTCCGAAAATGTGTCATCCGTCGGAGTGCGTTTGCAGAGCACACAGCTTTCGAAAGAATCAGAATGAACGTGTGGCTCGAGCCCAAAAAGACAGGACCGTCCCGGTGAAAATACAGAAGCAAGGAAGCTGACAGAAGAGCATATTTGTGAAAGGTCAAGGTATCTCAAAGAAATTGACAACATGATCACAGTAATCGTTCAATTTTTCCTACCGTCAAAGGGCTACCCAGTGTCACGGCTGTCTGGGTCTCTCCGAGACTGCTGGTAACTCCCAGGGTATTGTTGTTGTGCGCCGTAGTACTGCGAAGAGCCGGAGGGAAATGTTGGTAAACTTCCATACTGAGAGCTCTGGTATGCTTGTGGCGAGTTTGAGTAAACAACCAAGTAGTCTGTGGCATTGTGTTGGGTGCCGGGCTGTTGTGGCTGCTGTTGTGGCACCTGCTGTGGGAAGAATCCACCGCTAGAAGGCATGGATGCACTGTTACGTCTTTCTCTCGTCTTTTTCAACGACGAGGACGGTGGGTAGGAGCCAGGGCTTCTTGACGACGGAGAGCCAACGGTCATCTGCGTACTTTGCACTCTTCCGCTAGCCTCGGATGCTTCATATTGCGTACCATGTTCGGCACTGCTGAACGACTGCCGTCGCTGGTGAGGAGACATTCGAATAGTACCATCCATGCTTCGTGTGTCTTTGCGGTCCACGCTTTGTCTTCCAGATGGTCGAGAGTCATCGCCGTATTCGGATCTAAGAGAACGACAAGTCAGCGGCTAGGATGCAAGTTATCCCATACTTCTGAGTAAGTGCTGACCCATTGGACGAGCCAACATGCATTTCCATGGAGTCTGAAAGCGAGCCATATGTCTGTTTTGGGGATGACGTGAAGGCGGCACCGTAAGAACTGCCATAGATGAAGGGTTCTGACCCAGTTCTGCGATTTGGCAGAGCGTGAGTCTCCTGTTGGGCGTCCAAGTGCCCACCAACCCCGCGGAGAGAGGTGCTATCCTTGCGACTGTTCTGTGCCGAGCTCGAAGAAGGTTGCCGCATATGCGAACGATGGTGATTCTCTGCTCTTGCGTCTTGCCCGCCATTTCCGTGTCTTGAGCTGTCGTTGACCCCTGATCGGTCGGAGCGGGCGTAGTCTACAGCACCAACGTAGTAAGGATTTGCCAAGCCACTTTGCGCAGTGTTCTGCTGAGATGTACTGTAGTCGGGCGTAGGGTGTTGGGCCGCTGAATGCTGGAAGGTAGCGCCATCAGCATAAGCCGGCTCAGAATATTGATCACTCGGAGAGCCCCGGGATGCGTGACGGTCTTGGTGTCGAGCGTGTCTGTCGCGAAGGCTTGACATGATGAGCGTTTGAATCCTTCAGCGCACAGCCACAGTTGCAACTCAACAACAGACACTAGACGTCTTGGAGGTCCAAGAAGAATTATTTAGGCTCAGTAGACCCCGCGTGAGGAAATATGTGGGGGAGAGGGTCGGTCCGCGCCAGAACCTGGAAAGGTGTCAGACAAAATGCGGGAGCGGGCACGGAAAACGGGCTGGAAAGGAGGGCACTGCCAGAACCCCAAGATCATGCGGCTCTTGTTCTGGGCATCAGTAAGGCTACCAGCTACCACACCAAAACCTCGTAAATTGGCCCTATCAACGATGAGGAAATATGCGCGCCGGAGCATGTTCCGTAGTTCCGCACCGTCCATTGCCTAATCATTCGATTGCACGAGCACAGAGAAAGCTTCTCGCGAACAAATGAAAACTCATCGTCGCTTTCGGGATGAAAGCTAACGAGTGACCCGGTGCCTTGCCCCAGTCATGTCACGCTCTTCCAGGTGTAGTCGGATTGCATGCCTATCACTTCGCAATTCGGACATTCCCAGTGCCTGCATTGCCTTTCTGGCTGCGGAGGTCAGAACTCTGCTGATCGGTTGAATCACTTTAGGCCTTGACGTTTTCGCCAGTCGACCATAGATGAAATTGATGGTGAGTAGACCTGAAAGTCTAGCTTGACGGTACCTGGAGAAGCAAGTTCAGTTTGCAGGCCAGGCCCGGGAGAACAATCTAGTGCATTATCATATCAAGGCCAAGAAGGGAGACACGTTCAGGCAGATTGAAGTCTGTTTGCGCCCTGGTTTCCGCTGCGTTGAACGAGTTTCAGGAGTCTAGATGCCGAATTTCACGTGCCTCCTGATAATCTGGGTGGTGGTACAGCATATCCCCACACGCCACATTTATCAAGCTGTTCATTATCGATGCGCATGCAGTGCTGAAGCTCGAATGAGTCATGTACTTTCCATCTGTCTCAGCCCTAACAGCCTCAAGACGGGTTGATCCAGAAGACGCCAATTTTCTTTTCAAAAGTTAGTACCTCGCAAGTACCTAGTAGCCAATTTCCCATATACTTGGCCTATGGTCAACGAGGAAAAATGGCGATTGTCTTTGGGGGCTGAAAGCATATGCTCTTAATCAGTGGCACTATCAACAAATGTAAAGGTATTTCGTTTGCGGATACTGGGTGAAGAAGGGGCGTCTCAATCCCTACCTAGGTACAGACCCAAGAGCCGGCGACAGGCGTTGCACTCAGCATCTGGCCGTAAGACGCTCTAACCATGCAATGCAATGTTGCATTCCTGCGTTTCTTCGACCTGTCATCAACCAGTTCCGTATCGCAATACTTAAGGCGGCTCAATGTGTCATTGAAATGCCAATTTAAACAGTTAGGCAGCTTCTGCGCACCGCGTACTTGGGCCGGCAACCACCCAATGGCCATCATAAACTCACCTGGCATCAGTTGGTGGCTGCATAGTGGTGGTTGCTCCCGAGGTCAGATCTGAAAGCCTCAACAGTACAGGGTACAATGCAACAAATAGACCAGACAGGTTGTATCCTCTACCTAAATAAGCCCTGAAGGTTACCGGAGAGCCACAGGCGACGGTGGAATCAAATCGTCTCGGTATTCAGGTACCTGATGTTTGAGCTCAGGCATTTCATCAGCATGAAACCCGGAAATGTATAGGTTTACGACTTGCAAAACCCGATTCCGACATGTCTCTTAGCCTGTATGTTGAAGGATGCCAGTGTACAAGTGTTTATTGCATGCTCTCCATCAATTTTTGTGATATTGAAGATCGTTCTGCGGCATTGACGTAAACTTGAGGCCACCTGCATGCTCTTACTGGAGCATGTGAGTGGCCCAAAGAAGAAACCATGGGACAAGCCTATTGCTTTGGATCCTTTGGCGGTCTCGCTAATGTGAACATTCGATTACCAGGCTGAAAAGGTTTGACTAAGATTCAAATTCAATGCATGTTTGAGATTCCCTTTGGACGGTATGAAACATCTAAGGCGATACTGATTTAAGAAGAAAAAAAAGACGCTTGACCTCCTCACTGCTTTCTACCCTAGGTAATTGAAAGGTATCCACTGTGTGGCTTTGTGCCAATGTGTTCAAGGCATCCTGCACTGAGAGCAGCACCTTGAGCCGTACGGCCCACCTACCCATCTGTGTACCTAGGTATCAGTAAATTGTGTTGCTCAGGGCAGCATTTGGCATCGTCTAGAACCCAGCTTCAGCATTACCGAATCTGCAAATTCCGATTGCGAAGCCTAGTGTGTGGAAGCCATATGTGAGCCTGTCACGATTTTCGAACAGGAAGAGAGACCCAAAAACCCATAGTGTTGGAATAGTGGGTGTAGCAACTGGCCGATAGCTAGCCCGGGGCAAAGCCCGGGCCGAATCGGCCCCGGGAACGGAGCTAGTCCCAATTGGGACAGCCCTTCCACCTACAAATAGCTAGCCAGTTGGACTGGCCTTCGGCCTTCCAACTTAGACCAAACCAGACCGCATTCACATAACCACATTGAACGTTCTCAGACCCCGCCGTACGTACGTACGAAGGTAAGCCATACCAACACATAGAGCTTTATCTGACTGGGAATTCAAAGCACCAAGCACCGTGGAAGGAAATGTAACGGCCCTGCAAACCCAAAGACATCTCTGCCTGTTTGTATATAGGCTACAGAATATCACTCGTATTTGGAAATAGATTTAAAGGACCCTTTGAATTCTTGCGAATATGTTTCCATGTTGCAATAACCAAGTATTGTCCATCTCATCATGACGGATGCAAAAGGCCATCAAACCACTGCGGGAAATACTGCTCAAAAGCAGGTACCCATCTCACGTCAAAATCTCAATCAAGATGGGAAGCATGTATCATCAACCTCAGCAAAGACCATTGCAACCCCTGACAATAGCACTCGACCCAAAACTGTGGCACACATAAATCCGGTCGCACCGATTGTGGCCCTCGACCGGGATCAGATCCGTGCCAGATTGACGAACTATGCTCCCTTGGATGCACCGAAAACAAAGGCATTGCCTGGCCCTTTCAAATCACTTGAAGGTAGGGCTCTTTTTTACCCCCAAAATCTGACCATCAGTCCTCTACGCATTCCATGGAGAGTCGCACTGACAGTAAAGGCAACTCCTAGAGTCGACAGATCGGCTCCCAAGGTTTCTTTTCAGAGGCTACCATTCCAACTCTGGTGGCAATTCAGAACTCAACAACAGTCACATCATCCTCCCACATGCATTCTATGGGCCTCCAGGGAAAAGACAGCCATGGCCCTGGGATAAAGGGGGAATTCCCATGAGTTCTATGGCAGTGAAGGAGCTGAAAAGGGAAATTCATGGCCACTTGAGCGCCGATCATGGCGTGAACACCCATTTCAGTTCCTGGGCCGCAGACTTCTATACTGCGCTGTCTTACGCGGGTGGTTCAAACACCGCGGCCATCGCTGTCCTGGACACTGCGCAATGTGGGCCTTTCACAGCAGTCTATCACGTACCGGATCTGATAAATGCTGGATTTACATCTGCATATTATCCAGAGGAGTATTTGGTGTACGGGCCGGTGGTAGGCGCAGCATACTGCTGCTCTGTTCCGGGGCCAGAGCTCACTAAGCGCCGCTCTACCCAGTACGACTTCAACGCCGCCGTCAAGACAACCAGCTCGGCGCTTTCAGGCAGCGATCTGAAGCGAGCCGGTGAGATTGCATCTCTATTCCGACACCAGGTGTACAGAACGGCAGGCCCGATCTTTACCTTACCATTTTCGCGGCAGAGCTGAGCCGAATGAAGCAACCACTCCGCAATTATTACACGTCCGACTCAGACAGGACATGGTCGATGAAGGACGTCGAGACCATTGTCGACTACCTGTCCGAAGTGATTGACGATGCAGCACTGTGCAACATTGACCCTCTGGTCAACCCGAAAACTTACGTCCAGGGCTTTTACCAGTTGCGATGCATGGTCGACATTCTGATGGCCGTGGGAGTGGAGATCAAGAAGAGACGCGACCTCTGGACCATCGACCCACCATTGGCTGTCCGGGATGCTGTGACACGTGCAAACCGTCCCAAGAGAAAGGCCGAGCATTTGTCGGCGTCCAGGACGCCAGTTAGGGCCACCGGAAATGACAGAACGTCAGCGCCTGGAAGTGGCGATTCAATCACAGCTGAGGACTCAGGCGCCCGTGATGCCTATGACCGGTTCATAAAGAAGCTCTGCCAAGGCTCGACTGCAGATTCCCAGGCTAGCAGCAACAGCGAATGGAAGCCAATGGACATTACGAAAGGTTCAGGACAGATGCCAAACTCACTCAAATCCGGTTCCAAGAGGGGCGTTCTGGCCAACAAGCGTGGGGCGATCGAGATGAGGAAGAAGGCAAAACATTTTTCCAGCGGACAATTCGTGAGAGAGCAATCGGAGCAGTCAAAGCCAGTGCTAGTTGATGAGAAGAAAGAGTGGGAGGTCCAGCAGATCCTTGCCTCACGCGTGAAGAATGGTGAGTTGCAGTATCAGATCCGATGGAAAGGCTTTCCTCATGACCGCCGCTGGTACCCTGCGGATTGCCTCAAAAACGCACCAGCTCTACTATGGCAGTTCCATGATACCTTCCCCAAAAAGCCAGGGCCTCCGGTGCGATTGGCTGCCAGGGAAAAGGCATGGTGGGAGGGGCGCAGTGATCCTGCTCACGCCGACGACAACAAGCCTGCAAAATAGGGCAGACGCTCTCGAGGGCTGTGATGCCATAGGCGATCAACACTGTCAAGATACTCATTTCAGAACAGATTCGGGCGCTAACAGATTCCTCCTTCTGCTCTGTTGCACACCAGTTCTCGTGGCGTGGGCAGCCGGTTCGAAGCTTGGAAGTCGGGGACCCTGCCCAGGGTGGCCCTGTGAATGTGTTTGGGTTGCAGCGCGGGCAAGAGATACCTCTTCGCCCGTGAGCACACCTGTCTCTACATCCTCACAAACAGCTAAGTAACAGGGGTAATCGAGCGAAGCGTGCATCCAAAGGGTGAACAGCTCTGTAAAAATGACGACAGAAAGGTTGTTAAAAATGATAGTCTTCTTGGCTTGTTCCAGCCCCGATCTCTGCCGTCTTTGCGGCGAGCTAGTATGAGTCTTTTTCTGTTGGGACTTTTTTGTTCTATCCATCCACCAGAAACCTCATTTGTCCCTTACGACCCATGATATTGAACTTCAAGCCCTACGATAATTGTGAATGTTCATTTCTGCCCTTTGAAATCACTCTCAGAAATTTCAGCAGGGTGCCTCTGCGGAGCGATGGTGGCTTGATTAGGCTCGAGGATGGGCACACCGTACAACATGGGATTGCTCCCGATACCAAGTAGCACAATCGGGTCTTCGAGTTGGTCTTCTCTACTCCTGGTATGCTGCCCTCGATTGGGCGAGTTGCGGGCTCTGACGAAGCCATGGGTCGTTGCTCTCGATGGCGTCCTGCTCGC
This sequence comes from Dendrostoma leiphaemia, assembly GCA_026120015.1. Classification (NCBI taxonomy): domain Eukaryota; kingdom Fungi; phylum Ascomycota; class Sordariomycetes; order Diaporthales; family Erythrogloeaceae; genus Dendrostoma; species Dendrostoma leiphaemia. Next base: position 8,641 of record JALRMF010000082.1, read on the forward strand.
CTGGGAGAATGTCAGTAGGCGAGGCTTTATTACACTTTAGCCCAACCATGTGTTGACTTGCCATTCCATGGCGTCCATTCGGATGTGCGCATCTATTGTGGGCACCACTTTCACTGGAAGATAGATCATAGCTGGCGGAAGATGAACCATAGCTGGAACATGGACCACGGTTGTCCCTACTACGACAGCATCAGCAAGTGTATTTGTACTTCCACCGCGGTCAGAAAACACACCAGGAACAAACCGCGTGTACGATAAGAGAGGACTGTGTGTGCTCAGTCGAGGGTCCTCTAGGCATTCCGCCGTCCACATTCTGTCCTTGGTGTAACCCGAGGTGGAAGGTGGCAGCCTCCAGTTCTTGTTCTATCAGACGCGGGTGTCCGATATCTACGCCTCGCCCATCGGACGAGCCTTTTTGGCTGCCGCCCGAGCTCGATGAAGTTGAAGTGTGGGGAGAACGCCGGGGATTTCGGGAACGGGAACGCCTTTACATCATCAGTGGGTTGTCCTCGAGTTTGTGCGCAGATGAATCCAAGCCGAGGGGCTGGATGCCTGAGCGCGGGCTGACCACCATTTACCCGTCCAGTGACTTTCCCGGACATGGAGACTCGGAGCAGTTGGTGTGTGCCATACTACCGCTGAAGATTGTTTGTCCAAATGGTGGGGATTTTAACGATAGCCTGTGCAACCCATGAAGACCATCGAACGATGGTACTTGGGTGAATCATTTACATACGATCTCTGTGTGAGCGGTGGCAATGAGCGAGAAATAGACCAAAGAATACTTTGAATGAAACACGCCGAACTTATGAGAGCAAGACAGAGGCGCCGTGGTTCGCCCTTCAGGCGCTGGTTCTGTTGTAATAGAAGACTATGCGTGGCAAATACGTTTGATACTGGAATTCGAGCGCGGACCTGAGCAGATCCGGCCTTGCAAGGAGCCATCCACGGATCGGGCTTTGAGGCAAGAAAGAGGCAAGCCAGATCTCGTGATCTCTACGAACCTCTCAGGGCGAATCAATAACTACACCATGCATGAGGCGGGAATTGTTTTCACCTAGCCCGGCGCCCTGCCTTAAACTTGCATCGCCAACCTACCAGGCTCCGATCAATCAACTTCAAAAGGCCAATACCGGGACTCTGGGATGGCATGCAGTCCCCGGCGTTGTGACATCAATCCAGATCACGAGAACTCAGTTGCGCACGCCCCCGGCCGTGTGATGCTGCTTCTGGGAAGACTGTTAGTAGGGTAGGACGAGACCCACATGCTCCTGTTTTGAGATCAGCCGTGTGAGAATTCCTCCCACCGAAGTGAGGCTTGTCACCCAATCAGAGGGCCTTCTAGACAGGCACCATGACGTTCGCGGCATTATGTTGCATCAGCTCTCTGTAATTCTTTCATCCAGTACCTAGGTACTGCACAGCACACAAAATTGCTTTCAGCTTGAACATCGTGCCCGGACGCTCTGTTCTTCGACGTACACAACGTACCAGCGAAACGTGCAAGTAGATAAAGGTATGACGTGGATGCTTTCAATAGAACATGCCGGCAGCGGTAACTTCAGGCTGGTTAGATACTTTTGCTGTGCACCACGTGGACACATCGGGAATGGATGAGTGCGGACATCTGTAGGCGATCAGAGAGAGGCCCTCCACCGGCAGACTGTGTCGGTATGAGGGACAGTCCAGACCTCAATTACCTGTACCTTGCCTCCCAATTCAGGGGTAGGTTTCTTTGGGAGACTTCTCACCAATCATGGACTTCTGTCTGCTCTGCTCTTTACGTTGCCCCAAAGCCTTTGTCGGAGATGTCGACCGCGTTATCCTCTTCTGGCCTTCGCTTATCTATGAAATCTGGACTTGTTTTCCTGGTCAGGCTAGCCATGACAGACTCAGCCTTGCACCGCCATTCCTGACAGATATCGCTCTGTACATGTATCACAGTCACATTCTGAGGCAACGACCGCCGAGCCCGCACGAGGTTTGGCATCGTTTGGCTCGCTGTGTCCCACAAAGACAGCCCCACTGTGAAAGCGATAGATCTGATTCGGTGGGAGCCTATGTTAGAGGAAACATCATGAAAATCAACCCTTGGAGTTCACTTGATTCAGTCTGCCTGTTGGTGAGCCTACAAACGATCGGATGGCATACACCTTGCGTTCCTCACCGACCTAGCGTAGACTGCTCTGGGTAAATCTCGGTAGGTCCTTTTCAGGTTCATGAATGACTTGGTAGCGAAGGTCATGCCCAATTCCTAATACACCTTGTGGGTTGGGCTGTGCGGGACGCGCGTTTTTGATCAAGTGACACTCTCTTCGATGAGAAGCCCAGGCGCTCTTTGGGCACCAATTAGATTGTATCTAGGTAGTCTTGATCTTTGCCACCGATCAAGCGAGCGATGCCTCACCGGTCTGCTTTGCTTAGAAGAGATTTCTTGTGACACAAATTGACCCTCGGGGACCGAGCTGACGTGCCCAGATGATCAGCGGTTATCTGATCTGGACACCGCCAACAGCAGATCTTTTACGGTGCGCATTCCCCGCTCTCGCGGAAGTGGAAATACCCAGGCACTAAGAAGCTAGGCGAAGAGCATTTCGGGCAACAGCCTTGTTGGTCCCAAGAGGGGGGGGGGCTCAATGATCATGACTGGGGGCCGCGGGGATGACCAGGAGCTTCAGCCAGTCATTTCTTGGCAGCTAACGAGTCTACGGAGATGCCAATGAGAACAGAATTTTGTGCTCGTATGCTCCCGGACCTTACCTAGGTAGATTGAATGCCGACAGAAATTGGTAGCTTCATACCCTCTTGTCGTTGATTTCATAGTGCTGACAGGAGGTGTGACACTGGCAATGCATCTTGAAATGCGAAGCCTCGACGTCAGAACGCCGTAGATGTCGTGTAGACGAGCTGGTGAGCATCAGTTTTGCCTGGTCAGGCACAGGCGAACATGAGTCCAGAGTGTCAGCAAACCTTAAATCCTCTCGTAGAAGCTAGCCTTGTATTCGAGACATCGAAAGACGGGTATGGTTCTGTGAAGTTGAAGACACACTCCAAATTATGATGGTACATTTGGAGCTTGATGAGACAAATTAGTGCTTCTTTCAGCGCAAGGCAAGAAGATTATGATGAAAGGCATTCGGTCTGGCCAGCATTGCAAGATGGTAGTACCTAGGTAATGTAAGCGTCCTGCCATAGGTGTCTTGTCAGAGCCCTCCCCCCACTCTTCATATGGGACAAGCACACGTACGTATCATGCCCTTCTCTTGATTTCAATTACTATGAGACCCATGACATCGCAGTAATGTTAGAGACATACAAAGGATGGCCATCAGCGGCGGCATCAAGTAGCTGGTATGGACAAAGGTACCAACGTTCCTTTGGCACAGCTTTATTTGCCAGGAGACATCCGAGGACGGAAAACGATCTCGAAGTACGGGCCAGGATCAGAGTTTCGGGACCAAGAAACTAACGATGTCAGCATACAGGCGCAATAAGATGGTCGACAGGTCCCGCGGCTGACGCCAAGTCATCCATGAAAGCGTGCTTAGTAGAGACCTTCGAACATTAATGGATTCTTAAATTCTGAACGAAAGAATCCTAGGCTTTTCCCAGCCATACCTACCAGGAACGACAGTTCTGGCGGGGAAAGACGAATGGCCCGCAATGGGATCGGATGAACTAACAGAAGAGCCTCATAACGCGATGACAGGAACGTAACCGGCTTATACTGAAGATTCCAAAACACTTGACGTACCATATGTTACGTGATTTAAGGCTGAGTGCCTCGCTTGAACCCCCCCCCCCCCCATCCTCCCCTCCCCCGCTGGCTGCAGTGGTGGCGTCCAGGCGCCTCTCTAAAATGGATCCCGACCACGCCAGGGTGACTGGACACCCACACCACCATTACTGTTCATGTGAGACCACGACACCATCAAAGCAGGCTTGCTGTGCTCGATTTCTCATGACAGCTTTTCGAATTGTTTCAAATCGTACTACGTCCTAGTGCTGCAGCCCATAGCCTCGCAGTAGCGTCGAAACTGATCCATCTCAGAGGTCTTTTGAGCCAGGCTCCCCGAAACCTTGGAAGCATCTCACTGCTTACACTGTAGGATTAGCCCCCACAATTGATGATATCAGGAAGACTTGCATGATTCTAGCCCCAATGGTCGACGCCAGATTCACTCTCTCGCCAACAGCCCCACTAGCCTGTCCTGCCACTTTTGCGTCGTTGGTCAATGGGGGCAGACGCTAAGCCTGATCATGCCAACACAACCCCCCCCCCCAGGTCTCCAGGCCCCCAACGTGGGTGCGCCATCGCGGCGTAAAGATGGCCGGCAGACACCGTCTGGCTAGGCTTGAGGTTGACAGCCGGTGGTTGAAGAGCTGGGTCCCAAGGCCATCAACGGCATATCGTCGGTCGAAGAGTTTAACCAGAATGCGAAGCCCTTGGGACATCACTTGCACACATGCGACTACGCAATTCCGACAACAGCCAGGATCTCCATGATCTACGTGGCGTTTCATGGGGCGCTAGATGCGTTTTATATACAGTCGGCCAGCGGGGCCTCGATTTTGAACCGTGCATGGAATGATCCCACGCTGGATCTTGGAATGGACTCCCTCCCGTTCCAGGAATTACGTCTGAGAAAATGTTTAAACATGCAAACAAGGCTTTTTGGGCAATAGCAACCACCAGAATACAAACAACACGAGCATATTGCCTGGTTTGCAAATGTTTAGGACACACAGAAACGCTGGGTCACCTTCAACCGGGTTCAATGCATAGTGCTGTCGCCAATGACTCACTGTCCCCTTGGATTTTCTCGATGCTCTCTCAACCTCCCATATGCCATAAAAACTATGCATCAGCCCTTGAACTGTCTCGGGGCTCAGTTCCAACCGTGAGTCGGCGTACTGTCGGACGTGTCGAAGTCGTTCTCGGCGTAGAGGTCTTCCTCGAAAAGATCAGTCGGGTATGTCGGGTTGTGATCAGTGTTTGGAGACGGAAGGAAAGGGTAGGACATCAGCCTCTCGTTTGTGCCGATGGCAAGCATCATGAACGAGCTCTCCGAGAAATCGAATTCCCGAGACGGTCCGCGAGTTTGTTGGTGTGTCTCGGGCACCTCGGCCAAGGGCTCCAAGAGCAACCGTTCTGTCTACGCACGAGATCAGCACGAGTCCTTGTTAGTATCTTTTGTTTTCTGAGTCGATGTGATTTTACCGAAGAATGGTCGACGTGGTCGCGGCTGGGACTCGAATGTAGGCAGCTTCTACTCTCGAGCAGAAAGCACACAGGGCATGTGGTTTGATAGGCGGCCTCACCGGCAATTCCCAACCTGAGCGCGTCTCGAGCTGGAGTCAGCCAGCGAAGGGCCGCTGGGGACGACAGAATGGTCCACAACGCGGAGACTGGACAGAGCTTTCTGGAATTCGACAGAATTTGAAGGCTGAATCGCAGATTGTGCGCCAGCGTGCTCGCTCTCGGGTACACAGGACCCCAGGGAGTTTTGGGGGCTTGACAATTCCAGGGAGAAAAGGATGGATTCTTGAACAGGAGAGCTTGTTTGTGTTGAAAGCAGTCTGTCAGCGCATTTCAACAGTGATCACGTTAGAAGGGCCCCAATGTAGGGTGACATACCTGGCGTAAGGCGTGGTGTGCCTGGAATGTGTGGCTTGCGGACCATGAAGATGGTGGTGGGTGGGATCCGCCAGGTCATGGTTCTCTTCGCAGGATTTGTTCATTTTGATCTAAGTAGGGTGAGTACTTAGGGCTTTGACAGATCATCCGTCGAAGTTCTTGAAATATTGCTCAGATTTCAACGCCTGCTAAAACTCGGAAGGTTTGTTGATGTCGACGAGGAAGAGAAAACGGGAAGAATTGCCATCAGAGTGACTTTCCTGGAGATTTATGGCAAGACACAATTACACAGATCCCCTTTGGCGTGGTCCCCGCTTGCCATGTAGTGCATCTCGCTACTCGCTACTAGATGCCCATGGAGCGGTATCTCTTAGAAACAACGACAGGGTCCAGTCTATAGCGCGTATCCGAGGCTGATTCGCGCCTGGAGTTGAACAGTCTTTCAAGGCATCCAAAGGCGGCCGGGTCTTCCTGTACTCAGCCACTTCAAAGAGGCCATGGCAATCCACGAAAGTGATCCTAGTAGCCATATTTCCACCAGCCGGAGACCTCACGCATCCAAATTCCCAAAGACTGACCTGGATTCGATTATAAGAGCCGCCTGATATGTCCAGATGTGCAGCAAAAGCTAGAGCTACGTTTATCCACGAAGCCGGCCACGACACGGCGAAAGCACTCATACAGCCTTCAGCTAAACTGACTGGAGATTTTGGGTAACATCAACGATAATATAATGAGAAGGATTCGGGACGAGGCGAAATTCAGAGGCCAGGCCCTGTCGAGCTAGGCTGTCATTTGCTCGTCTTGCGTGGCTTCGCGCCCAGTCGGGGCCGTTCTCAGCCAGTCAAAACCTGCCATGGAAGATAGGCCAAGCAAGAACTGCATGTTCGCCCTGATGAATGGCCTTGGCCGTTGGTTGCAACAACTGGTATGAGGAAGAGAGAACGCGGTCCCAAAGCTCTTGCGTTTCGGACCGAAGTGAGCCTATCCGAGGTCTCCTGGCAACTGAACCAGCGACCTCGGGACGTTGACGCACTTGTTGTGGAATGTGACTTGATGACATTGGACCTTCACCGGCCATATCAAGTACATCGGAGACAAGGGAGCTCTTGAGGCAAGATGCCGTGGTGTTGCGGGTATTCAAAGCCTTCTTGCCTTGGGCTGGTTCTGGAGATGTGCACACCAGGGAGAGGCTTGACCTACGGCTAATTCTCGCGACGCTGACAGCAAGAAGTGACTTGTCACACTGCGAAGACCTGCTGGAGCTCGAGCCCCAAAGCTCTGACGCGGACACTATTTCGACAACCTATCAAAGTCGCATTCGTCGGCGAAAGAAGAAGACATGGCTCAGTTCACGTTGTGAGGCTTGCTGGTGGCATGTGCCATGACCTGGATTATACTTTCGAGTTCGTTGATGGGCAGAAAAAAAGAAGCTCTAAGCCAGGGTCTCTAGCCTTTTCCTTCATCCACTTGGAAGGCTTCGGATGTGATGAGTGAAAGTAACTAACTACGGCGTGACACGTCGAGGATTGGTGCGCCAGTGACTGTTACCGCCTCACTGAGCGAATGCGACATCTGGAAACAGAAACGTCTAGAACCAAGCAACAGCTATTCTCGATCGAGATAGTAGGCTCCCGGACGGGCTGCAGAAACCCAACAGCGGTCACTGACCGACGTCGGGCCCGCCCTTTGGCCTCTCAGCCCCGGGACATGGGACATGACGGGAAAAGGGGGACGCTGTTGGTCGCCCGCCTCGAAGTAACGCTGAGTAAATGCCTGTGGCTCGTGAGGTCTCACTGCAGTTCTCTATACTGGGTGAGATTGCTGCCCGAAGCCTCAACTGCCCCGAGCAGCCATGCTGGCGCAGCGTTCTGGGCTGTGCCCCGCGCGTTGCATACGGTCATGGGATGCCTGGTCTGCTAATCATCTGCCTCTTGGCCCCCCGGGGCCCTTGGGACTCCCAGTCCTGGCAGACTTCCAAAATTCGCGGCCCGTAGGGACTCTGGTTCGGTAAGTCTCTTGTCTCTGTTGCCTACCTTGGCGACATTCTTCGGAAGCTGCTAGGCCCTCGTGACTACTCCAAGATTTGTTCAGATTAGCGGAAACCATTCTCGCTACAGCCCCATGTGAATGAGCATGGCTGACGTCTCATGCCTGGAGCTGTGGCTGTACTGGTCTTTGAGGCAACAGCAGCCACTGGTCAGCGGTTAGTCAATGTTTCTATGATCTTCGCATCATCATATCCCGACTTTCAGCCCGATTCTTCTGACAACTTGATCCGCTCAGAAAACGAAGCACTGTACTTCGCGGCCTGTCCCCCATGCTTTTGCCACAGGGCATTATGCACACGACGCAACTACCAACGACGCCCTGGTGTAAAGTAACAGAACCGAAAGCAGAAGGCGAATTTGTCTTTGTACGAGGCTTCCAGACGAGTCGACACCGTCGCAACGCCCGAAGAGTAGACGGTGACAACCGTTTCCAGACAAAGATGCGGAAACTAGGACGGCACAGAGACGAACGGCTTGAATGAATCGAACAGGAGCTGGCACCATGGAATACTCATCTCAGCCGATCGGGAATACCGACACAAGACATAGAACGTTCGGCTCATCGGGATGATGGACAGGTCCGATATTGGTCTGCAAGAGCCACCCAGCGAGTCGAAGGGGCGCTCTATGACACCGATTGTCTGCATCAAAAGCGGCGGATATCTTTCTTTTCTCCGACGACGCACGGCGACCGAAGGGCCACCCCGACAAAGGCTCGCTGCCCCAGGATCCAGAGTATGATAGCCACAAGAGCATCTCGGGAACATAATACCCAAATCCCGCTCGACCAGAGACGCATTCGTTGATGGCGGAACCAGTCGACTGGGCGTGATCGGGTAGCTGTCTCAGTCAGGAACAACGCCTTGCGGCTCGAATCGTCGCTCCGGCGGTCGCTTCAAAGTTGAATGGGAGGATGAGGACGTGAGCGCCTGGATCGATCTGTGGAACTCGATGTGCGCGTTCGAGGCATGCATTATGGGCGGGCGACATCCTAGACTCAAAAGACTGGAGGTGATTTCCACCCTCAGAGGCCGGATGGAAATCAGAAGGCAAGGCGCAAAGGATGCAGCTCAGGCACTGCATTCCGACTCCAGACACGATTTGGGCGAGTGCGAAGAGAGACATTCCAGCGGGAGGCAATCGCTGAAGACAACCTTGGAACGTCACAGCAGAACAAGATTCAAGAGATGGACACTCCATTCGCCTAAAAGAAAACAGGCGTTGCACTGAGGATACCCCCCCCCCCGCCGGCGCCCGATACTCGCCTACGAGGGCTTCGATCTTTGGTCTCACACCTCCCTCCGACGCTCATACTGCGCGCATTCTCGCCAAAGTGACCAGTTCTGATGTGACGACTCGAAAAGCAAACAAAGTCATACTGCCGTCTCGACGCAGCCATCAACTGAAAGCGGTTGGTCTCCTGGTCATGTACACCGCGCCATCTCCGGGAGCGCCAGAGCCGATGGATTAGTGAGTTACCACACTCACAACCACTTCCTGAAGCAGAACAACTTGCATGCCTGTTGCGTCAGAAATGACCTCTCGTATTCGCCAACATACCACCAAAAATCGCCCTCCCAAGCCCGCACCTCATGCTCAGCCCTGATCCTGGCTAGGAGGTTCAGCCACAAAATGCCGGCGCCTACTTACCGAGATCTCTCCCTCTCTCTCCAAAAAAGCGTGCACAAGTATCGCGGGCCTGATGGGAGTTGCAATGCACCTTCATACCGGAAGGGATCGACGTGGTCAGTTGACATGGCTCTCCGGTGCAGCGAGACGTCCATTGTCGTCGGCGGTGGAGACGGCCCAACCACATGTGCACAGGGGATGGACCCCTGGGGGATTGGGCCCAAGCACGGCGACGTGGGCGGTACGTACCGCCTGTACGGAGTACGGAGCACCTTGGTGACCCGCCTATTCTAGCGTGGCCACGGGCGCTAACGGCCCGCGTTACTCAAGTACATACGATCCGGGAGAGACCACTGAACAGAATGCCGCGCACGGACAATGGCCCGCGATGTGGCCCCCGGACGATATACAGAAAGATGCAGCCGTGGCATGGTCTGGTGAATTCGCCCGACAAAAGTCACAAAGGCTTCTTCGGACATGTTCTTGGACAAACGATCGACGCGCCGCTCTCAGACGACCCTTTGGTGGGCCTGGCAACAAGCCTCAATCTAGGACAACGCGTCCAGTCTACATTAAGGACCTCGGGAGCCAGTCTGTGCAGCATCTCGGGCGTGCCCATAGGAGTTGTGTACGCCTCCACGACTCGTTGATCCACAAACTTGATGGCTTTGAAAAGCATGAGGCGAGGAAGCACAGGTATCGTCCGCCTTTAACATCCCACCATTGGCAGAAGTCAACTGGTGCCCGCCCTTACCTGGTTGACACTCGACAGGTCTCGTCTCCAGATGACTCAACTCTCATTGCTATTGGCTGCGAGACAGGACACAAAGGGAGCCCAAAGATGTCACCAAAAGTATTTTTGGACTCTTCATGCCTATACTCAGAGCCATCCGCCACTTCATGCAAGTCTATCAGGACGCTGTCTTCCTGAGTTCGATTCATCAAAGGATGCAAAACTTTTTTCCAGTGGCCTGGGCATACCTAGGTACTCGTCGTTTCATGTCCCCTCTGGCAGTTCTCAGTTGACCATTGGGGTGTATTTGTTCACTGATCTTCAAATAGAAAGCGTATGCCGCTGGCATTGCAATTCTCATCATCCGATACAATAACTATCACTACGTACGGAATGTCATCGCACCATAGCATCACTTATGCTCTTTTTCACGACCAGTGGCCGGACTTATCCAATGCGCTTTAACCAACGCAATTCAAGTGCAGCTAATCTTAATGGCTTCGGTCGGAGGGAAGCTTGGGTCACCGATGCGATCTCATCATCACCGTCTGGCGAGCCGAGCCTGCCCCCCCCCCCCCGGGCCCCCCGCCTCACTGGTCGAAGTTTGCATTGGTGAAAACGGGCCCCTGAGGACACTGCGAGACCCGATATACAACACAAAGTTTTATTCTTAGTGGCGTCATCTAACAACACGACGTCTCCAACATATGGAGCGACATTGCTTACAGTACATTCAGCGTCGAGTGAACTGCAATACCCGTGGACGGTTCCAACGGAGAGCCTCTTACCGACAGATACGCTTCGAAAGTCAAAGTTCGACCTGGTCTCAGCAAAGAACTGGTTGTGATTCATAAAGGCGGGAAGAAATAAGGAGTTTTGCATGTGCTCACCAACGATTGGCCTCACAATTGGTCTGTGAGTGAAACTTTGTTTGATCTTTCAAGCCCGAGTTCGTCTTCCGTCTTGGTCATAAGAAAGCTCCACGCAGTTCCAAACCGCATGTTCGCTGTCAACACCTGCTGATCATCTTTGGATTATCACAAAGGACGGCCCGCAAGGAGGCCGATCCCCTCTCTCTACCTTCCTTTCTGCAGCACACGGAGGCCCTTGCTGTGGTTCTCCATGGCAAAGACAGGTTGCTGATTTGATAAACCTTCCTACCGGACTGTTCAGGCTCATTCCACTGAATGTTGCACACAAGTCCGAAGGTTACCAGACCTCATGCAGGTGACCGACTATGACAGCTCTGGAAGACCAAGTGTTCTGCCAGTCCCTTTCACTTGATTATTAAAGCCAGCAGTGCGATCCCCTGCGCCTTCCAACATGGGGCTCCTCCTGGTCTCTTCGACTAGACCATTTGCAGTTTCGGACTACTCAACAGTGGCCACGGTGTCCCCCCAGCCATTCATTTTGGGACGCCTGGACGAGATGAGACTGGCCCCCTTCCCGCCTCTCCGCACCCTTTTCAAATCAGAAGGACGGCGGAACTCATTCAATTTCGCTACGATGCGGGAGGTCAGCATAACCGATCGCATTCAACCGGAGGATCAAGAAGATGCTGACACATGACCGCCTACTTGGAAACCGAGTTGGTTGCCTATGCAGTCAGAGGGAACATGCCCGCGATGTTATGGTATAAGTCGAAAGTTCGGGTGCGCCAAGGGCATGTGGTTCTTTCATTTTCGAAACCCCCCGCCCCCAACTACGGGCTCAGAGGATTGTCACGCCCTTCCTCCGACGCGTCAGACTTCTCACAGACCGGTGTAGAAACTGACGGACGCCTCTTACGCCCCTGTATCATCATCAGTCTCAGCCTCTGACCACGGCGACGCTTACCCGCCGTGCAACCACCACTGGATGCCTCATGCACCAGTTCGGGACATTACGGCAGTAGTTTGCGGGATCTGATACACTTGCATGCACCAGAAAACCCCTTCTACGGTCGCGGCAAGTGTGCGCGGCTGTGTGTCATCAACGGAGCTTGAGCTCACCTGCCCGAAACAAAAGCCCGTGGCGCAGGTCTTTTTGGCCTTCAAACGCCGTGCCCGCCGGGATACGGGGGTGCACGCAAAGTGCTCGGTCAGCGTACCCGTCGGATGGGGAAATTGTCTAGGGCGGTTGCGTCAACGCCAGGCCAAGATGTCGTTTGCCTTGTTGCCTTACGGGGGGTTCCAGTCACGCCCTGAGAATACTCACCGAAGGCTGTGCTCATTCAAGTGTCGGGGGGAGGAAGTGCCCGAAGAAGCTTCGGAAAAGGCTGGAGGCTCCCCGCGTGCGATGTCATCGATATCGGACTACTCTCATGGGTGCGAAAACGGCCTTGTGAGACTGTGATATCAAGTGGAAGCATCAGATCACTGCCGTCACGGGCAACTCCATTTCCAGCTCAGTAAATTCGACAGTCAGGAAAGTATCTGGACAGTACCCAATGTCCCTGGTACAAGTCTTGTGACAGATGCCTCCCTATGCCTGTTCATGATCCTTCATTCCCTCAATCTTTTGCAGACCACTTTCTTATGTCATCTCAGAGTAACATGAGAATCATGCAGGATGTGGGGGCCAGGCACGCTTTTGTGCAAAAGTTCTCGAGCAGCTTTGATCACACGCAAAGAGCCCACTGTTCATCAATGTGCAGGTCTCTTTGCCTGACTTCAATCTTTGAGTGCCTCCGAATGGCTGAGAGCTCTATCATGTGAGCATCCTCCTCCTCAAGGAGGTGTGCTGATGCATTGTTGAGTCGTTCCCCAACCTACTGCTTTTATGCTTTTTGCTTGGTGGGTGTTGTCGTTCCGATGTTGATGGTGGGGGCCCTGTGTATGGTGCCAATTTAGACTTCATGTATAAGACCATCATTTTCTTTTCTTGACTGGAACGCCGCAAAAGATGGGGAGGGGGGGGGTGGTGGCTGGTGTTGGTGCCGCAGGAAGCAGCGGCTCAGCAGCCTCACTTTAATATGATGGCTGCCCCAGGATGCATCAAAGGACGCAACATCACCCATCCACATCAGAAACTAGAAAGGTGCTAAAGGCAACCAACCATTCGCATATTAGCTTCCATTACCTTTGATCTGTTGACATATTCCCTCCTCTTCCAAGGTTCCTCGCCATGTTTGGAAGATATTCCGGCTCACTGTCCAATTGCGACTCTGGCCAGCCTCAATAGTTGCTTATCATTTGTTCTGGGCGCTATATAAAGAGATGAGGTGTGAGCTATCCATGATGCTTGCAGAATCAGGCAACATGCATCTCGGAGAGCCAAGGTGCCGCTCTGGACCCCGCTTGGCTGCCTTGTATTATTGCACCAGCCGCTTCCATCCAATATGCAACACCGAGCAATATTTCTTCGCCCTTCCACTGGTGAGTGGAAATATCCTGCGAGCTTATCACCTCAACCCTACCCTTTGCGAACGGTTGATGTCACCTCATGCCATAGCGCCGAATTCAGCCCAGGTTTTCGCATCTTGCAGGACATCGTGTTCGGGCGGGAAGTGGTTGTAACACAGAACTTGAAGTGCACAAGTCAGATATATGTCTTACTGAGAGCCAAGACGACGGCTTTGAGACCGTGTGGTCCGGTGACTCCAGCCATGGCGCCGACGATGCTACCACTGTGGCCCCCACATGACGAAGGCTGAAAACCCTAGTACTTTACGATGACCCCGTGCCGGGCATCCCCAACAGGCTGGATCAAACCCCCCGAGCTACCAGTCGAAGGCCTACCCAACCCGTCGTGCTGGGAAACCGGCCAGTGCGGGGTCTTCCAGCCACCCCCAAAAAAAAAAAGAAACGTGGGGCTGGCTGGGACGAACGGGTGGGCATGCGCCTGGGGATCCGCAGATGCACGCCATCACTTCGTCCAATGTGCGCATATGCATGTGGGATTCAGCCTGAAGATCGAGGCAGGAAAAAGGCAGATAACCAGACCGAGTATCCTTCTTGGGGGGGGGGGGGCGGAGAAGTATACAGACATGGGACAAAGTCCAGGCAATGTTCACCGAAGCCTATATAGCAAGACGTCCGATGAGGCAGACAGATGTCCGGCCGATGAGGCTCTCTGATTTGCTCCGAGCAGCTGTGGTGGGGGTGTGGTGATCACCGGCACGAAACATGCTGCTCTATGAGCAGACAGTGACCAGATTCACAGTAATGTGCAACCCTCTAGTTATTCATGATGACATGATGGGCGGCCAAGGCAAGGGGGTCTGGGTTGCACCGATCAGGTGCGCACCTCGAATGATTAGTGCTTAAGGGATACCGTTGCCGTGACCCCACAGCCTGAATCTGCCGCCTTCGAGAAGAGCTACAGAAAAGCTCCAGAACGGGCTCTGGAATAAGTCTAGAAATAATTGTTCGATCTGCAGAACATTCCGTGTAAGGGCGCGGCCGCCTGACCAAACTTCTCTTCTTACGTGCAGCGGCCGAAGTCAAGGGGGGGGGGGGGTTGCGAGAGGGGGCGTACAGCCTTACATCCTCGACAGTCAGTTGGGGGCCAGAAAGAGGCACCAAGTAATAATGGTGTAATATCGGCATATAGGGGCTGCGATCCAGGATGGCAAGGCTGTAGGCATACTATACTGGCCATATGGAAAGCTCGCCTGTTGCCTAAAGTTGGAAGTATGACAATCTTCACAAGATGGCAGAGTTCCCAGCGAGGACACGGCTGCCGATTTCCATCCCGGCGCTTGAGGCACCGAGATGGTCATCATCGAGACGAGCAATTTGCCCTGTTACGTCTTCATGAATTGCTGTGTTGAATGTCGTGGTATCATTGTCATAGAGGACTTACACTAAACAAGTTCGCTATCAAAATATACTGCGGCTGTCTGAACCATATGCTCTACCAATGCTTGCGGATGATTATCAGCATCAGCCATTAGCAATTTGATCTAATCGAACACCTTGCAAGAGAAGACTGAACACAAAAGAATACTAGAAAAACCGACAAAATATGAATTCCCGAATGAAAAGACACAATCAACAAGCCCACCCCTCATCCCCCACCCAACAGCCACGCCAATGACAGCAGGGAAGACAGACCCAAGCTCCGGATGTATGCTGTAGAATTCATTCAATGGCCCGAAATTGAGGACCGTGAACGCAATCATTAAGTTGACCGGGCCTCATAATCGTGGAAGTAACCGAGTCCGAAATTTGTAACGTATGAATGTGGGGGCCGCTCCCGCCCTTGATTAGGGGCTCATACGGATGATAAGAGACGGCCAATAACTGGGACAACCTACCCATGGAAGAATCCAGGAGTTGCATTTGAAAATTAAACAGGATCAACACTCGTTCCTGGAGAGGGGTTCCAACAAAGATGATCCAGCCCGTCAAGACAGGGAAATGGTTCTCTGCCTCGATATCCAGTTGATTCGTTTGGGTTTGGAGAAGATCCAGGCGTCTGTCCATCCACTGAGCCGGTGAACCAGATTCCAGATGGCTGCTCAGGTATCTCCATGGCAAGTCCACGTCCTCCTGGCTGGTCGTCAACAAGCTTAGTAAAACTCTTCTCCAGGTCCAGAGTCGCGAGGACTTGAAAGCCAGCGGGAATCCCCGACAGCTTGTACCTAGGTGTCCTGAAAATGGCTCGAGAAAGGTGCTGAGTTGCTCAACGTGCGGCCCAAGTGTACTATCTCCATAGATATGATCAGCTAGGGTTGCTGAATCTTCGCCTGCACAAAGTCAGCGGACCGAAACATGCACAACTTTACATGTGTTGGTACACACAATCTTCCAACACTTCCGAGCCGCTGTAGCGCTCGCCCGGTGACGCTTCCTCAAAAGCACTTGACACTCAATCTTCTTCCCCCTTCTCCACCACCAATGACCCATGATCCCCAAAGTCGGACTGACCACCGCCGCCCTTCCACGATTTAGACGCCTCGTCCATCAAAGTAGCTGTGCTAGCGAACGTAGATGTGCGAGACAATGTCTCTCCTTTCCCACCAATAGTGGTGGCATCGTCAGCAGGCAAGTCCTGGGCTTCCTGGTAGAACGCCGGGGTCGCCTTGAACTGCTTGGACGTGTCGTCGTAGACCATCCACTTTTTGAAAGATGCCAATCTACGGCCGAGCCAGAGAACGCGCTCGCGCCGAGTTTCTGTCATCGACGGAAGCTCAAATGACTTTTCGTCTTCGTCGAAATTGCCAAGACGGAACCAATCGTCAGGATACAGCCCATCGGTCCAGAGAAGCCCTCGCAGATTCCAGTCCTCAGGCAAAGGTCTTTTATTGTTAGGCTCTGGACATGGGAACTCGTCTGATTCGACGCGTCCAAACTCTTGGACCCCGATGGTCAATGAAGTCAGGATCAAAGCTAGCTGTGTCCAAAGCAAGTTGTTTTCCAAATACCTCATCGCAGGTTCCCTGTTCGCCATGTAGAGGATAAAAGCAAGGCGAACGTGCAGATACGGCAGGATGTTGTTATCACCGTAGCGTTTGAAGATCAACGAGTCGCAGTCCTTGACGAACTCGGACGCCTCACCAAATATCTTGGACGGAACGGGTTTGAGGTCATCCGTAGAGCCCTCCATGTGCACGTCTCTCTCAGTCTTTGGGTTGATGACTGCCATGATGACATTCTCACCTCCTTGTGCGTCACCGTCTGATTTTCCGTACTCGAGAAGGGCATTGCAGTTGGCGATACCAATAAATCCCCCAGGCTCCATCCAGCCACGCGTGGTCCGGGCAATGTGGTTGTCAAGCTGCGAGACGAATTCATGTCTGGCCTTGCCATACTCTAACATCATTTCATCCACCGGTTTGGGCAAGGGCTTTTCCTTTTCGTCGGTGTTGCTCACCATGAAGAGGATGGCATGAGTTTTGACGAAGTTGAAGTCGATGGCTTGAAGACGATTCTGGCTGCCATTCAAGATAGGATCAAAAAGCGTTAGGATGCTATCGCGTGCCGACTTGAACGGAATGGCCACACAGAGACTTTTCGTGTAATAAAACAACTGCTGGACGGCGTTCGGTCTGGCCAAGATGGCGAGATGATGATGCAAGCGACCTGTCGCCGGCGCCTTGTCAGATGCCTTGGAGTACCAGTGCCGGCTGACTCCGGTCCAGATTTCTCGGTCGCGAATGTCTTCATCCTCGATGGCCATACGGTATCTACCCAGATCACCAAGACACTCGATCCAGGTGTCCTCGAAAGCCGGAACCGTCTCGTACAACAACGCCATCATGGAGTAAGCCAGGTAGATAAATGTAAGCATATGCTCTAGAGATGCAGGAAGACGATGCCGAAGGAGTTCGAGGAATGAATGTATGCCATGGCGCCACATCCTCGCCGGCATGGCATACTTTTGCGCCAATCTCCGGAGCGGATCCGTGGCAGACGGATGTTGTGATGCCAAGAAGAAGTCGTGGTGCTCGTGCAATAGCGTACGGTGAAGAGCAATCAGGGCCTGCCATTGTTCGTTGTTCAACTTGGCCGCACTCTCGCTCTGGGCACTCTGGGCCGAATCCACTTCGATACACTTGGACTCTACCATCACAAGGCCGGCGTAGATCCCCTTCACCTCTGCAATGAGCTGTTCGGTGGATATGGGCCTTGTTTCTGGCTGCGGTATCATGAGCGAGACGGACGGGTCTTCTTTATTCTCTAATGGCTGGCTGCTGCCCGACTTGGCCCCATGCTGTCTCCTTGATGCGCCTCGTGGCGGTCGTGTATTGTGGGCGGTGGAGCGGGGGAGTGCAGGATCGCCTTCGAACCATAGCTTCTGTTTGGACTTGCTGGTCATCGGTCTCGTAGGGAAGTCGGAGGTGCTGTCGTCCATGTGCGCGGGTGTGGACATGTCCGCATCGTCGCCAGTGTTGACCGAGCCGGACGGCGACTTGAGGCGTTTTGTCGCTCGCGCCTCATTGTCGCCGAGGTCTTCGGCACTCCGGCGGAGTGCAATGGACTGCTCTTGAGGCTGCGCAGGTCCATGATCGCCACTGGTCTCCTGGGGCTGCTGATCTCTGGACACTGCCGCTGCCGCTGCCGGTGTCGTTGCCGGAGCCTCGCTGTGCGGACAAGAGGGTTCTAGTCAGCCTCGGCTCCAATCAATCGCATTTATGGTGTTGTGGTGGTGGTGTTTCCGCGAGGAATTGAACAGCATGGCACAAGAACAGCGTCTCCAGATGCTTACCCCCTAGCTTGTCTGCGCAAGGCTTTATTGAAGTTGTTGACAATGTGAGCCATCGTCTCTCTGGAAGAGAGAGCTTCACCAAAGCGCGCAGTGGGAGCGCAGGTCGCTGATTTCGCTGTGACAACAGAGGTGGCGGGAACCTTGGTGGTTGTCGTTGCTCGAACCGGGATTTGCCGGGTACTTTGGTAGTCAGGGTGGGGACTCAGGTACCGCATGTAAAAATTTAGGCGGACAGAACCTGCACATATGGAAAGAAGGACCAAGAATTCATGGTCTAGGGAGAGCACACACAACATTGGTGATGATCTAACCTCTATGGAAATTCTTGCTCTATTCCAAGACTACTCTTATATACGAAAGTGATCCCCCCCTCAACAATGGATCGCGTGGGTCGCCAGGCGGCTGCTTCTCCCCCTTGGACGTACTTCGGAAGCTTTGGACATGATATGTACTTCTGAGTTGAGGTGCCGAATGTATCGTGTACAATACCATACGTATCAGATCGTCTTGCACACCGAGGGGGTCTGCCGCCGAAATTTGACGCCAAAATACTGAAGCGGGGCGAGATGACCGAGTGCATGTTATAAGTGAAAAGTGCTCGTCGCCTGGCGGTTGCCTTGCGTCCGAGTGGGGCAGGGATCTTCAAATGCGACCCATGCGGCTCAACGGTTCGCCACGAGCTTGTACGGGGTCTGCTGCAATTCCTGCATTGAGGCTCTGCCGGCCCCTGTTGGCACGTGCCCAGGCGCCAAAAGGCACGTCCAACACTGAAAGCTCTCACCCTTGCTCTATGCCGAGTAAGAGGGCCATCTACCGAGCCGTGAATCGGCGTGTCAAAAAGGTCAAGTAGACGAGGAGTCACCTTTCACATTTGAATAGCTCATTGCAGACGGCAAGCCTGGCGATGTAATGACGGGAAAAATTCCACATCAGACATTTCGCACGATTCTCGCCAGCAAGTGCACATGTGTTGTTCCATCTTGTTCAGCGCGGTCTGGTGGCAATGGCATGACTGGAACGTTCCCAGTCGAAGCGAACAGCACGTTTGGTTGCAACATCCCATTTGGATCCAATTTAGAAGTGCGAGTGTCTGGGAGAACGCAGAGGATGGACGGGCGGGTGCTCCGGTGCGTTTTTTATATACTGTGCCTACACTGGACTGGATTGGCCGGTAAGCGCGTACAAGTAAGTATACTTGAATTGATTTCAGACCTTCCAAGGTTCTGTTACGTTGTGTAAAGAAACCCCAAATACTCGAGTACCTTGTTACCATGTACGGCCCCGCACTCAACCTTGAGGCTGCTTTCGAACCGGACCACGCCGGACTGACCACACTTTTGCCGTGTTGGTCACATGGGCATTCGTAAAGGCCGTATATATATATATATATATATACTTTGCTAAATAACCCGCATACTCACTCACTCCAGACTGAGGGTGTGTTGTATCGAGACGGCGGCAGCGCTCGCCGTTTCCCCATTCCAACAGGCTCTGATATATGTCTGGAGGCTCCCAACTTGATCAGAACCCCAATTGTTCCTGCCAGTCGCATGGAAGTGGGTGTCTGGTCGGGCATGTCAACAGATGGCGGCGCACGACACGGCATGATCTGGACTCTTCTGTCGATTGCACCAGCCAACCGATGGAATGAAACGATGCCTTGTGTGTCAACGTTCCGACCCTAGATATCCGTCGTAGTCTTGCAGATACTGCGACTTACCTGGTCTTTGTGCCACCGAGTGCATACCCCCCCAGGTACTCTTGCTCTCCCGTCGCCGTGCGCCGGGTAGCGGGTACATTCCCCACGTACGCCCTTTCACCGCCCGACCGCATCTCAAATTGCCCTTGGTGTTACCTGGTGAAGTCAGATCGAATCTCTGAGCAAACGCAAGCACTTGCCATCGACTGCTTTTCTCGATTTCTCTCAACTGCATGATCACGCACATCTCTCCCCTCGTGAACATGCCCGAGTGCCTCTGGTCACAGCCCTCCAGAGCCACGACATATCACGTGAGAGCACGTCCTCCCTCTAGGTAGCTCCGGAGGCGAAAAGAAAGAAAAAGTTCGGCGGGAGTCGAGGGACCTGCATGACAGCCCCTGCAGGTCGGCAACTGGGGAATCCTCGACCCAACATCCTGTTCCGAGCCCCCCGGTGCTGCCAAACGTCCTGAAGTCTCCAACACGCCACTCGACGTCCAGAAGATCACACGACACCGCAAGAGGCGCAGCACTTGTTGGTCTGTCTCCGCCAGATCAAGTAATGGGACCCACCGCTTCGCATCACATCATCGAATGCACAAGTCGTCAGCACTTCGACGTCGTGGCGACATCTTTGCATCTGAGCCGCTGACAACATCCACAGGTGCCTGTCCACGCGGCATTCCCCACGCGAGTGGCTCGAGAACTTTGACGATCACGAGATCTCCATCGCGTTCCCCGATGAAATCAAGGAAACGAGGCTTGTGATAAGGACGGGCTTGATCTTGCGAGACTGTTCGGGCAGACTACAAGGCTCGCTTGGAAAGCTGCGGCCTCGATGTTGGAAATGGCCCAAGGGCTCTGCACATGCAGGTCGAACATGGGATGCATGATAAAAAGGGCAAGGAGAGAAGCAAATGGAACGTTGGGGGAGTCCGCAGCTGTTTCCGGCGTTCGGTCCATGGCCCAACTGCCGACAGTCCCGAGGTCATTGCTGCCATCCTAAAGCGATCGGAAGACAGAAATTCCCTCACTAGCTTCCCGAAAACACACCGAGGGACGATGTTCGCCCTCAGCCACAACGGAGACAAATCTCGTCTCCCGCCTAGCGGTGGCAATGTTGAGTAATAGTTGATGGCGAGATGTCGGAGGCTGCCGTCGCTCACGCAGCATTTGAAGCTGACGAGAGTTTCACCGCAGTGCTGCCGCGAACCACCTTTTTGCCTCGCAAGAGCCTCAGCCTCGTCTTCTGTGTCAGGACACACTGGCTCACCGACTGCACAGAATTTTCAGCTGCTTGGCAGCACTCGGACGGTCAAATCATCAGCGGGAAACGGCGGGTGCTCATGCTCTGCAGGCCTGCCCCTCAAGGGAGGCGGGAGGCAGAGGCAACCAGGCAACAGGCGCTGGCTCGGCCTGAAGTCGTTCCAGTGACGAGTCGGTGTGAGGCTTCGACGTACATCCTTTCCCGCTGCGAGCGATGGCAACCTGCCAGTCATTTCTCCTGGTGCACGGTGTGGTGTGTCATCTCTTTCCGTACGGGCAAATGGGCTGAAGCTGTTCAAACTTCACATTGCCCCCAAGGCATGAGAGTGGATCATACAGGCCTGTTCTGCCTTCTGCCTGCACGCCTACCACGACATGTCAGCTCTTGACTCACATCAACTCTTTTGACGAGGCTGGCGAGTGGGGGAGGGGGCTGGGGGCTGAAGGCACAAACGTGAACAAGGTACGTACTCGTCGACGAGGGGATGTATCGTGAACGAGAGGCGCTCCACGCGTTGGATACGGACACCTCGGGAGGCTGTCTGCAGGTCGCCTTGGTGCTGCCTCCTCAGCCTGACAGCCTTGGATTGTAACAGGCCAGGAGAGCCTTCCTCGATGCGACTTCTCCATTTCAGCTCGCGGCTGGACGGTGAAACGTGTGTGTTTGGACACGACAGATCGTAGGCAGCCACGCTGTCAGCATCCTTTTGTTGTTGTCACGCTAGCTCTGGACGTGGATCGTCGGCGCGGGATCTCCCAAGCGGCACAGCTTCTGAGCCATGTGGATAGGGCACCCATGCGTCTGCCAAGCGCTAGTGTTCCTACCTGCTCGCGAGATATGTGAAGGAAAGAGGAGTGGTGGTCAAAATAGTTGCTCAGTCGCATCATCTATCTCACCTCAAAGGGCTCTTTCGCCTCAGAGGCCCACAGATTTTCTCGCGGGGGCTTCAGCGCGTGTCTTGTGATGAATGATGTTCGTGACTTGTGAAGGTGTTTGATTCCCGAGAAACCGAGAATGGATATATGGGTTTGCAAATCCCTAACGGATGGATACACCTGCAGTGGGCATACCTCGATGCATGTGAGCGACCTGAGCATGGAGGTGAATCACAGCTGCGTCTAGCGGTGCACACAGCGCACTCATCCTCTCCAGCATCGCAAGCTTGTCTCGGGCTTCAAAAATCCGTGGAGTTGGGCAAACTTTCGGGTTTGCAGACGACAAAGCATCGGCAAGGTGTGCGTGTAATTTTCAACCCATCATGGGATTGGTCTCTTGTATGGCATCGTGATCAAACCATGCGCTGCCCTGGCTGCCCTGGCTGCCCTGGCTGCCCAGATGTCTCCAGGCCTGTTATCTAGCTAAGGTTCTTGAGGTCGTTGGTTCGCTTGAGCTAGTTACTTACTGACTCGTTCGGAGTCGCCCCCGATGTGACGAAGTACCCGTGGGACGTCATGTACAGTACATGAATTTCGGCGTCGGATGCGGACCAATTACTGAATCCGCGGCAGACCACTCGAGTAGCTCAAATTACAGACGTAACGCATATTTACAATGTTTTCAAACGGCTCGCCCATGGATTCCGCTGCATGAAAGGTTTGAAAGTAATGGAAAAACCCTGGAAGCAGCGATGTCTGCGATGCTCAGGGGGCAAGGTCACGAAAGTCCCCCGATAATGCCAGGCTTCTCGAGAGTACATACCTAGGTAGTCTACATGCTCAGTCGATGTATCTTATGGCACGGAAGAATTCCCACATGGCTACCTATTTAGCAACCTCATGAATCAGTCAAATCTGCTCCGAACCAGGAACGTGGCTATGTTCGATACACGACCTTGCATGTGTGGCCCATGTGCCTGTCCGGCATCCATGACCTGTTCATTATAGACCACTCAATCTTCTCCCTGCGGTATTGGCCTGAGGTCTGTGTATTGTGTTGACAATGGTTGGCTATAGAGGCTTCAAGGCAATGCCCCATGTCCTGGAATGCCGGAATAACCTCGGCCAGACTTTCCTTCAAGAACATGTTCTGGCGCGGCAATAGCCGCTTTTCCCGGGATTTGAAAGATGACGACCATGGACTGCATTGCAAGCCTTCCCAGCCCAAACAACCCATACAGCCTCAGTGCGCGGAGGCTTCTGAGACCAGGATCGTCGTCGACACTATCAAATCTCAGCACTAATCTGATGCGTTCCATTTACGAGAAGGGATGCCAGTTTTCTTGGGCTACGAGTTTGAGGCTTCCGGTGCTGCGAAGCCCTCAGCTGAACATCCAGTGTTGAGTGTTGAGCTGCTGGTGTCTAACGATCGATTGGGCTGGAACGCATTCGTAGGGGTCGCCCTGAGGCCTGACGCGCATTGCCGCCAGCCAGGAACCGCATGCGGCAGCGTCACGGCTGCCCTACTAGCCCTGTGCTGGGTAGCAATCCAAGCCAACATTTACACGCTAGGGTATTCGGGGTCCTTCAACAGCTGCCTTACTTTTAATTTGGAGGGCTGAAGTCCCAAATGCCTAGACAGTATCCACTGCTATGTGTCTTTCTGGAGTGAGAAACGGGGGCGGACAAATGCAATAGATTATTGATTTCTCAGGTACCAATGCATACGATCAGACGACTTCGGGCTGCGACGGATGACACGGCGCAAAAAGACGACGAGAACAGGCACTGAGTCTGCGTTGATTGGCGTGATTCTCACGTCCCTGGTCTTCTGCTTGTCAAGTACAAAAAGGCTCACACTGACAGCTGCTGTGCTGCTGGCTGTCAATATTCTCGTCAACAAGTAGATTCTTGATCTCTGGCACGCGGGCCACAGGGCTGTCACTAAGTAACTAGTAACCACGATGAACAGCGTTGTTGCAATTGGCTTCGCTTCCCCGCCCATATGCGGAGGACGTGGCCTGTGCCTTTCTGCCTGGGTAGCTCAGCACGTATCAGCACGGAATACTCCGGATGGAAAGCCAGTGTAAATTCGAGACTGGGTGGCTGTGGGTCATTGAGCACCCCTTGGCGCCTCTCTTTGGTCCCGGCCGCCCGGGTAAAGTTTCACCGTCACTTTTCTGCCTGAAAGCGCTTTATTGCTATCTTATTGCCTTTTCGAGGCAACACGGTTCTTTGTTGGGTCCCGCGGCCACGATCAGGCTTTCGTGGGTCATTGAAAGGTCTGCAGGCTCCATAGGTACTTTTGCAAACTTGCCCGCCTGATTTCCCGCCCCTGTAGCCCCAGAAACATCCAGGGGCATTTCCCAGGTACTTGCAATAGCCGAGATATGTTGTTTCGCTTTAATATGTGTTCTGGTTAAATTCGGGTGAAAGGCTCCTTCATTTCCTTGAGCGGAGTGTCTTCTTGATTCAGAGAACGAACGTGCGAATAGCAACAAGGCGTCTGCCCCGGAAGAATGCCTCAACCCGTCTACGAAGTCTCTTCCCGCGTCAGCTTCGCCCGAGATTACAGTAAGGACACGTGGGCACTTTCTGCCTACGAGAAATGCGATGACATTCACTGCTCGTGGGAGCCAGTTCGAGCATCTGCAATATTCGTCGATGCACAATGTCTCAAGAATCAGCTTCTGGCCATGAAATGAGATGTTGGGCAGTTCTGTTACCTGCATAAAACTGTATGGAATACTTCTTCCAGGGCTCTTCCGATAGGTACCCAGGTATTCTTGTATATGTAGAGTGGAGGTGGCACTTCCACCAAAGCAAGTGAGCTTGGGCTGAAATTTGGGAATTTCACAAATATGCAACATTTCAAAGGGACGGTAAACACAGTAGAGCATTCAGGATATTTCCGTGTCCGCGTCCGTCCGTGACATCCATAAGCGGATACCGGCAGGTGTTCGAATGAAAGATACCGATGTATCGGAGCCCCGTGAGAGAATTGTGTGGTCAGACACAGAAGATTTTTTCAATCAGCCCTTGTTATACCAAGGTTGCCCGAAGGAAGATTCTAACCCAGGCGGCTTGCTGGAAGGAGAGAAGTTTGCCTTGTTAACTGACACCAGGTTCGGCAAGACATGAAGTTTCGAGAGATGTTGACATCTCAAGGGTGTTTTCAATGATATGGCTGTTCGTTGCCTTGGGCAGGCTTGATCAGACCAATAACGTTCCAAGATTGTCACCCATATGCCTTCAACTATACACCCAGGGAATATGGAAATTGGCTCACGTAAGAATGTAGATGCAATACATTCGTCACAGCCACCCACCGCGGTATTGATGTAATAGCAAGATTGGCCGGTCCCGCACGATGACTCGGATGCATATGTTGTACAAGAGCAACCTGATGCTCGTTTCACGAAAGTTGAGCAGAGATGTGACAACCTGCTTTTATCTTGGAGTATGTGCTCTGCTGAGCTTCTGGATATACATCAGATTTTCAAGTTGTTTCTTCTGTGACCTGCTTGTGCAGGACCCGATTCTCGTATGACTGGCTAGCAAGCTGTGTGACAGTCACATACATTGAAGAAACTCTGGACTTTGGAGCTTCGGGTGCTGATCCCGTCGATGGTCACCATTTGTGGAGAGCCAGGCCGTTGCGGCGATGTTCGCATTTGGCCTTTACATGAGCATTATTGCTGGGAATTCTTCACATCTCAAGCCTTCATCAATCAGCCACAATCGCCGCTTGCAACCCCGCCGACGCCAGGGCAGGCGGAGCCTGTCGGCCACCGCCGTGAACGACCCATTGGATCGAGACCATGGTCGTCGTCAGTGGCCACATATGGCGCTTGCCACCACACATGTATGCCGTCATAACCTCTCATCTCTCGTAGACCTATGCTTCCCTCCTGCACTGCAGATAGGCCCCGGCAGCTCCAACTACGGCGTGACCTAGTATACGGGACATATATAGTCGCCGCGGTCATCCTGGCGTGGTGATTGAACTCCCGCCCACCAGAATCTGAACAATCTATAAGAGTCTAAATCGAAGCGAGTGGCAATGTGAGGTCTCCCCAGATCTCGTCCCAGATTTCGATGGTCAGGCAGCCTAAGTGCCCAAGTGCATGGCGCGGACAACATTTGGCACATGCAAAGGAATATGAGTAGAGTTAACAAGGGGCAGCGCCTGCGGCTATGACGATCAATTCCCCAGAACCCGAGTGTCACGCCCTATCTGCGACCAGCATGCCTCGGGGCGAGAATCGAGAGATGACAGCGTCTTCGAGATGGTCTCGACACACTGCAGTGCAAAATGAGGAGAGTGGTCTCGCCCCTTTTGAGGCGGACAGTCTGCCTAATCACATGTGATCACATGCGAGTAGAGTTGCCTAAGGCGAGGTAGGTAAGGTCGAGAACGCATCGGATACCGTCGATGTCTCGGCATTATCGCTGAATGTGGTTGGAGGATATTCCCTTCCAGGTGCCTCCCCCCCAGTAGTCTGAACGCCCTGTGTTACCGTCGAGAGCTCTGCTGTTATTAAACTACTGGATGCATCATGCATTCATGTCAGCCCTACGAAATTCATTCAGGGATGGTCTCAATTCCGTCGAGGGGTATCCCATGCTTGACTGCCTGAGCTGAAGGGTGGCTCCGCAGCCTGGGTCCCCCGGTGGAGTGTGGCGTTCTGTGCTGGGAACTTCCCCGAGCGTCAGACCGTTCTGCATCTGACTATGG
This sequence comes from Dendrostoma leiphaemia, assembly GCA_026120015.1. Taxonomy (NCBI): domain Eukaryota; kingdom Fungi; phylum Ascomycota; class Sordariomycetes; order Diaporthales; family Erythrogloeaceae; genus Dendrostoma; species Dendrostoma leiphaemia. Next base: position 35,403 of record JALRMF010000082.1, read on the forward strand.
ACTTCAGTGAGGCTCTGGCGTCACGTTGAGTTGAAGCTAGCCATGATTCATCTCCGACTGCCTGTTTTCGAATGCGGCCTGTACTGGCACCCATCCTTCGTATGTATGCTCGACAAGCTACTCCGTGTGGTTGTTGTAGTGAACACAGAATATAAGGCAGCAAGAGGCGTCAGAATCTCAACCAGTCAAGTGGCATTTTGAGGCAATACTCGACAGATTTGGGCTCACGGTGCGATCTGGAGCGTAGCGAGCTCTGTGCTGGCCTTGCGTGACACTTACAAGAAAACCCGAGAGTCACAGCGAGCAACACCCGATCGAGTACAACATAGACGGCGAGACGTCTCTGTCCCTATTATTGTCTTGAATCAGCAACATTTTCGGCCTCAAGATTGCCTGCTCTGGCGTCGGTGGAATAAAGCAGCAGGTTCAATGAATTCGCCCGGCGAAGGGCTCGATAGTACCATCATCTAAATCTGGAGCGGGTCTCCAAAATTACGGTCTACTTCTGGCGTCCTGACTGGTCTCAGCCAGTCAGTCTCTCAGATCGATGACTTCGAGGGTGTGGATGCTTAAATTGCAATTGGTGCTGCTTCATCTGTAACGTCCCTAATATATGGTATGTCTACCAACAACTCAAGCAATGCGACGGATCCGAAGTATCAACCTGGTCTGCCGTAGGTGGACCTTACTCTGTATTTCTCATCGGAAGATGATACCCCTGATCCGATTGTGGTAGCTGGGAACTTTTCCCACCGCAATGTTACACTGCTTGCATCCCATTGCCGTAGTACGACGCATACGTTGTACACACGGGATTGCAGACCTGGTCAACTTGAAACTCGGTGAGGGAATCATAGTCCGCCTCGCAAGAGTCTAGCCATTCGTTGATCCACACCAGATCTGCAGGTTCTCAGTGTATTTCATCTGTCCGCCCCGAATGTGCAGAGGAAGCACATCCTGAAAGAGCAGTTTCAACTAGCACTTGTGAGAAGACTGAAGAACAGCATCTTCTGTAGACGATACGGATAGTTCCAATACCTTCAGAAGGGTGAAATGTTGCCATAATAGAGGCTTGGGACAGTTGCCCAAAACGAGGCAGATTGCGGTCTGCTCTTACGAGAGCAACATGTCCTCAATATTGAAAGGTGTCTCGTAAGTGTCAGAGTCTCCGTTCATTCAGGCCACTATGACCCAGAATAGCAAATGTCAGTCATGCTATATATCTTTTGGACAACGCGGTCATGTTATGTAAGTAACATCGACTCCGATCCATGGACATTACGTAGTCAAGGCCTAAAGTTCTATTGGAGACGTTGAAGCCTTCAGTCGATAGACATCCATCAACTTAGGAATTGCTGCAAATATCCATTCGCAAATCAAATCCCGTATGATTATGTCCCAATTGCGCTGCAGTCATGAATCATATACCGAGGCAGCTGCCAGGGTGATCTTGGACGCTACACAGCTGCTCAGCCTCTCGACTAGTACAGGCTAAGAGGACAAACTTACCTGAATCTCATCAACTTACGTCGAAATGAGATCAGAGAAATTCATCTCGTCCGCGGTTAGCTACAATTCAAAGTTCAGGTGGATAAGATTTGTAATTTCTGCCTGCTTTGACCTCTGCCTGCATCAAAGGACCCACTTGTACTGATACATACGCGTGTACGCACATGAGAGCTTGGTGAATACGAGAGTCGAGGGCCCTCAGCAGGAACTAGCCTATCTTTAGGGGGAACATGGGCGGATATAAATACAGGTTTTGAATCAAGGCAGAAACTATAGACGGATGGTCTAATACACGCCAATCTCAATGCTGGCAAAGGGTGCTATCCCGCAGTCATGAATCACGACTGGGGTACGTTTACTAACATTTAGGCTGAGCTGTGATGGGTTGTAGCTGCCTTCAAAAGTTCTTACATAGACCAGCAACCCGCCTTAGTAAGGCTCTCAATACATTGGCAAGTTGGGTGCAGACCGTCCAACAAACGCAATGCTCAAGTACAAAAGACGTCAGCAAGAGATACAGCTTTCTGCCATTAAATATACTACTGGAATATTACACAACTTAGTGCCACTTCAATATAAGAGACTGTCTCATGATAGTGCTGCAAAAATGACATATCTCAAACTGGGTAGCACCTAAGAATAACCGATTATTGGCAGAGGGTTAGAGAATTTAAAGCTTCAGTATATATCTTCCGTTGACAATAACGGTGGAAAAGAGCATCATCTTTAGGATTCTCCAAGGTTCCTCTTTGAACTAGCCAAATCATGGGAAGATCGTCGACCGCATAATGTGCTTCTATATTCCGCCATATCACCAGTGGGTACACGCAGGTCGGTAGACAGTGAAGTCATCACAGAAATTCAAAGAACAGGACCAAGATGAACAAAGCATACAAACTTTCACACTCACTGATGTTCTGTAATTTGAAACGAAACATTGCCCCGATATTGGAAACTGGCAACAGCGTTCATGCTGTGAAATCGCTGGAACCCACGGGAAACCCGCGATCAAAGCAACTCGTTTAGATGCACAAGACCGGTCAGTGCCGACACTTTCATAAATTGGAGGTCGCACTGATAAGCGTAATCCGTCTGGCCCCGGCCTGTGTCACGGGGTTTCCACAGCATTACGAAAATCTCTGCGGGTACAGTAGCCTGTTTCCGCTCAACTGGATCCTCAGCTACTTCCAGTCGTGTAGCAAAGGAGTGGCAATGTGGACTCGACACTCATGCCGTCTGGACAGATCGTCTGACCTTTAAAACGCGTCAGCCACGCTCACCCACACCCGTCCATGTTCACCGTGCGTTGGCAAATTGCGATCTCGTCAAAGGTTTGACACACAAGCATCTGTGCGGTCTCGGTTTGCATATCAAGAACCTCGAGATTCAAGGTAAAGGTCAATCATTGTGTCCATATCGCGTTCAATGTCATAGCCACTTGCGCGACCTTGGGCTCGGAGGAAGTCACATATCTGAGAGGTCTTCAATGGCTACCCAGGCAGGGTATTGCGGAGTGTTTCCGACGTCGTGACCATATTCCAACTTCATCTGCGGGCTGCAGGGCTATGCTGTATCACAGTAGAGCTTCAACGGATCTACATTACACTTTCACGTTGCGCTGCTTGGCGAACCTTCTCAAACTCTTTGACCGAGCGAATGTAAATTCGGTTTCGTGCATGCCGAGGGGAACTTGTACGGTAACACAGCAATTCATAAAAGTGTGAGGACGTCATAGCCATGTGCAACCATGTCGGAATCCGCCAATGAATCTGTGCGCCGAAACATGGTGTTGATGCAGATGTGGTGCTGCGAACTCATGGGCTGGCGGCCCGTCCATAGGGTATGTACTTCGGCATGGAAGCACGACATGCTCTGGACAACATCATTGAAGCTTCCAGGACACAAGCCAGAAGTCCTTCCTGAGCACATCCCCGCTCGAAAAGAGTGATCGAAGTCCCCAGCGTTCAGAGGTTGAGGAAAGTAAGTTGTCTAGGTAGACAGAGCTCATTCGAAACAATCCCGTGCTGCCCCGACGCTGGCAATCGTGGCGCAAAAGAAAGAGACGTCGTTGGACCGGCTTCTTCCTTGCATTAGCGACACTGAAAACACCAATCACACCATCTCTCGGGTCTCGCCGGATCTCAAGTGTGGCTGCAGATCCACACAGTCGAGGCGAAGCAAACATGAGCCCAGCCACTCGCCTCCCACGAACGAGGCCTAAGGCAGCATTTTCTTCTCTCTTGCCCCCCATCAAATCTTGTAGAAGTGGCTGAGCACCGGAGTTCTTTCCTAGATGGTCGCACCCATTCTGGTGAAAAGTCTGATCCCCCTCGAATCGAATTGTCGAACCCTTTTGCCTCCCTCTCTAGGTCTTGAAGAATAGCGGACTTGCCATTGTTGCTCGTCAGACTCTAGGCCTCGCCACCGCATCTGTTGGGAGAAGGGGGGGACTTGGGTGCTGAATCGGATTCAAAATCTGGGATGTTTAGACGAGGGAGTGGCAAGATCAACACGAGGCCTCCCTCTGGGAGACAATCTCCGGCCAAAAAGCCGTTCAGCGCTGCTCTAGACCCCGATCCACCCGGAACTCGCAGGATACGAGCCACCACCGGCTGACATCGGATCGACGACGGATGGCAACGCCGACAGTACCTGATGCGAATCAAGATCACGAAGCCCTCACACCCTCGGATGCCTGTGGCGTGCTGTGCTCGTTCCGTCTTGCGGGGCAAAAGAAGGATTTTCATAAGACAAGGACGGCTTGAGTCACCGGACTGATGACAGGAGGGCCGGTATACCCGTCAGGACGGGACGTGTCCTTGATACCTTGACTGCAAGAGAGAACATGTCTCCAGCCACTGTCCCCTTCTTGTTGCACAATCGCCCTTCCCGTCTGCTCAACACCATGCTGATCTTTCTAGGCATCGCACATGACCTCTTCAGCTGGGCAAGGGTTTGGCATCACCGCTGCTGGGGTGTTGCGAATCAAGCGCAGAGAGTCTGACTGTGCTGCCCCGTGTCCACGACGCTTGGTCGTCGCCTTGCGTAAGAGGTGGACGGTCCATGGCGTTGCACGTGAAAGGCAACATCGACCTCCCGGGCTTGATTGGCTGATATCATAGCTGATATCATGCCCGAGGTCAATTGAGGCTGGGACAGTGCTGCTCCAGGACCAGTCCTGGAAGGAGATTTCGATCCGCGACACTTCATCTCCGGGCCGTGCTTGTGTGGCAAGGAGGCGGTGAGGAGCCACGACATCGATGCGTTCGAGGAAACGATTCGTCCGAGGTTGAGAGAAGGCAACCTACTCGCCCTGAGCTATGACGCTGAGAGGCACTCGTACCGGCACAAAAATTTAGAGAATGTGACATGCGGCGAAGGCAGAGACGAGTACCCGATGTACACAACAACATGATGGTACGAGGAAGTCCTTGAACATGGGCTTCTTCTAGACCGGGCACCAAAACTCTGCAAGACGTGGCAAGTCTGCCTTGTTCGTTCACAAGGCAGAGTTGTCTCTTGGTGTACGTGTCGCCATCCGAGCCCTGCTGGTGGGACACGCAGTCATGACCATGGGAGGACATTATGCAGCCCATTCTGAGGCGCAATCGGTCCAACAATCTTGAGCCGTGGATTACGACCGACAGCCCTGATTTCCTATAAAACGCATGCTTCGCAATGCAGAAGAGATGCAGCACGACAGAATTCAGGCGTGCTACCGTGCGTACAGAGCCTCTCCAGCATCGGAACAGAACAGCAGGCCTTGGCGTTGACACTCTTCGGTTTCTGCCTCCATCCCTCAGCAAGATACCCAGGTGCTGCGTAGTGCATTGAATCAGGCGTGACCGGCTGTAACTAGAGCGGCACAGGTATTCGGTCTTGCCTTTCCCCGAACTAAGAATTTGGGCGAGAGTTTGGAATGCACGTCCAGGCGATGACACCACGTTGAGACTCTAGAGGTCGCCTCAAATACATGTGCCACGATGAATGGTCATCTGAAAGCCTCGTGACAGGCTCCACACGAACTAGACCTCGGCAAGTAATGGGCGCACGCACGCCACGGGCCAATACTTATTTTTTCTGCGGTATCCTAACCCTCTTGAAGTCAATTATCAGTACGACACTTGTTGTGTGAATTCTTACCCATGCAGTCTGCGTTGAAAAGGGTTGTTCAACACCCGAGAACGGACGAGACTGTTCAGATGGAAGGGGGACTCTGGAAGGTGGTGACACCCAGTCCCAAGAGCCGGGCAGAGCCTGGAATTCACTCGACCGTAGCCATTTCAGTCTTGCGATTGGCCGTAGTTTAGACATGGCTCTCAGCACCATCGAGTTTGCCAGGCGTCTGGAATGACCAGCCAGGACTCGTCTCGCCGCTTTTGCTGGTGTGATGGAGGTCGAGGTGCAATGAGACGGTACACGGTGTATTATGAGTACATCGAAATGATGCCCGCATTGAAACCCGAGTTTGAGTCAGGCATCAAAGACACCTGCATGCAGGTTAATCAATAAAACCATCGCCTGATGTACCTTGCGCGGCCGAGAAACAAGCCGGGTTCCCAGTTTAGTAGGCTCCGGGCACCAAATCAATGCCGTCCAGCACTACATTGCAGTATAAGACATTTCTTTTGCATGACTGCGATCTGCATACACCCAGGAACAGCATTGAATTGCCCGCGCACAGTCAAAAATCCCCTGGGGACCTAATACCACAAATAGCCATTTGGCCGAGTATCAAGCAAGCTGAGGAGGTTGCATGCATCGTATGATGACGACATGCTTGAACAAGTCAGCTGCCCTTCACTTGGACCACTTGTTGTTCCTCTGCTGTGCGTGCAGACGGGACGCCTTGTGAGCGTGTGGAGGAACATGTGACAACTATCCCCAGTGATAGCTCCAGCGCGCAAGCGCACTAGGTCTGCATTACGGACCACCCAGGCGACTGACCTTGTGTGACATTTGAATTGAAACAGGGGCTGTTATTTTTGACGCCACGATGTCTCGACAGTCGTAGCGGTGAAGTGGTTCCCATCAAGGCACCCAGCAAGGCGCCCAGCAAGGCGGTCGATCAAACTTGAAAAATCAACAAAACAAAACACGTATACCAGCGTTGTGCTCCGTGACACTGCTTGTCTATATCCACATCCCGAACATCGGTACGACAAAAGCGAGAGTTGAGGCATCTGTTGGGGATTTTGGCTTCATTCCCGTGTCAATCTCAAGGGATATCTGCCTGAATAATGTTTGATGGCGACGTTGCCATTTCTCCGTACCTAGGTACTAGTCATGCTATACCGAGACGCCGGTACCGAGACTCCTAATAGCACTGCAAGGCCCGGGTGCGGGCGTCCGGCAATGCGGACCACTGTTTCAGTGTAATCAGACAGGTTCGTCAGGCAGTGCCACGGGAGCACACACAAGTCCACGACACGAGATGGGACTCGGTTCGATCCGTGTCTTGTTCTAAGGCCTTTTTGTGCGATGTGAACACTCACCTGAGCGTGACAGTTCTAAGACCCGTTCCGAGCACCTAAAGCAATGTCCTCTTGGGTGAATAGAGACTGCTTAATGGTCTTGATTTCTCGTAGATATGAGCTATCGTGAACGAAAACAAGCAACCCCAGATGTCAAGTTGAACAGCTGCTTCTGAAGCCTCTGACACCCCGCGGCAGTAGCAGCTGGAGGCTCAATATTCAGAGAGCGCTTAAGACATGTACGGTCACTGTGCGTGAAGAGAACTGAAGAGGAGTCAGATCGACAGGAATGCAGACCCAAAAACCAAGATGTGAAGGAGGACGAAGATGAAGGCCCAAGGCACCATGCTGGTTGGGCAGACGTCTCTAGGGTTAGGGTAGTCCTATCCGCGGGGCTTGGCTTCAACGGGCCCTCACATTCTCGGGCCCTGAACGCCGAGATTCTTCGAGCCTGCCGCCCGCGAATTTTAACTTTCCGGAGTACAACGGCCGGTTTCCCCCACCGCAGGCCAAAAGTCAATGCCAATGCATCTCGGTCGGTGACACCAGCACCACACACCATTCGATGGCCTCTCCTGCGACCCAGCATCGGCTCTTCACGCGGCTGGCTGCGCACGCCGCGCGACCGTTCCCGACGCCAGCCTCCGAGTGCCTCCGCCTCAACCGCCATGGACGCCCACCGCCGTGGCTCCTACCGGCCTCGTCGGGGAGGATAATAATACGCCACCCTCCCTTCTCAACATCTGCACGACGTCGACAAGAACAGCAGCCATCGGTCCCCCCAGCGACGTCGACGACGCCACCACCACCTCCTCCTCCCTCCACCGACAGCAGCAACTCGCACCCAATTCCCCCTCCGCCGCCCCCTCCGCAACCTCCCCGCCGCCGCGCCCGCTGGGTCTCCGCCGCGATCTTCCTCCTCGTCGGCGCTTTATCAGGCACAATCGTCCGCGCCATCATAAGCCCACCGCCGCCTCTCCTCCCGGGCAGCCCCGCCGACCTCGCGCTCAAGGCCGACATCCGGAAGCGGGCGCTCGCGCTGCCCCTCGTGCAGAGGCTCCTGGCGGATCCCGAGTGTACGTTGTGACCACCGGCCAGCAATTTCTCCCTCCCCTGATAGGACCAACAGACCTATGTCTGGATATATACATATATACATATATATACAGTTGAGGAGCCGCACTAACTCGAGACGTCTTTGGAAACTCTCTAGGGACCCACCACGAAGCCTACACCGCACTCCCCGCCTCGGGCGCCGCCCTCCGCATAACGACCGGGCCCTTGGGTTCCAGCACGGGCATCGGCGCGTACCAGCACATCTTCCACCACCACCCGCCCAGCCCCACGACGCCTTTGGCCCAGGCGGCCCCAGGCCACCCTTGCGACCCGGAGCCGGTGCTCAACGTCCTGTACATGGGCGCCTCGACGACGGGCTGGCCGGGCGTCGTCCACGGCGGCCTGCTGGCGACGGTGGCGGACGAGCACGCGGCGCGCGGCGCGCTGGCGGACCCGGAGCTGCGGGCCGCCGAGCGCGGGGTCCTGACCGCGAGCCTGGACCTGCAGTACCTGCGCCCCACGCTCGCCAACGACTTCTACGTCGCCAGGTCGCGGGCCCTGCGCGACGAGGAGCTCGCGCCCCGGGAGCGGGGCAAGAGGGACCGCAAGGTCTGGGTCGACGTGAGCCTGGAGACGCTCGACGGCGTCGAGTGCGTGAGGGGCCGGGCCCTGTTTGTCATCCCCAAGGGGAGGAATCTGAGAGGGATTCCGGAGGGCTTCTGACGATGAGCTGAGGGGAGGAGAGGGAGGGGGACATTGTGCCTGCGTGGGTTATGCCCGGGCTATTTTGTGATAGAATGAAACCCCTTTGCATCTGGCAGTGAACGCCGACCAGCTCCAGGCGCTGGGTCGCATTGGGCAGGTGCATTTGTGGACCAGAGACGGTCCCGTTCTGCGTCAAGGGCCGTATCAGGCAGATGCGCCTCAGAACGAAACATATTGAACTAGAGCGCGCGAAGTCCAGTTAACATATACTGTCATAAACTGGCACACATCACAATGATGTAAAGTCAAGTAGGAATTTCTTTCCAAAGCCGTCAAACTTCCGTTGCGTTTATATTTACGAGCCGCTATAGTACAGGTGCTGTTGCTCGTCCTCTCCTGTCTGCGTCGCAGCTGGGGAAGAAGACAGCCGATGTGTCGCGGCGTACATCCAAGGGTGCTTGAGGGTGGTTGACGAAAAAGACGAAATAGTAACATCGCTGATGTGTGCATACGTGACATGTCTATGGGTGCAAATGAGTTTTCGAAACCCCACCCCCCTCCCCGGTCGTCTCTCACGACCTACCTAGGTATATGCATGAACGCGCTCACACAAATGTGGAAGATGTCCGGCCACCTTTGTGCTAGGCTGGGGATGAGTCCGACTACACCACAAAGCGAGTTTCTGAGGCGCGTCTCTGTCGCGCGTAGAAAGTCAGGGCCAACGAGACAGTGTTGACAATTGCAATGATGGTGTTGCCAGAAACCAGTGTCGACGATTCGTAACATGATTTCGCTGCAGAAGATGATCGGCTCCCTGAACTTGTGTTGTTGACATGTGAAAAGTACTCGTTTGACAAGCTCAGCTCGACCCATTCCGGAGTTGCGAAAGGAGTCGCGGACAACTTTCAGGGGTCGGCTGTATGCGAAAAATATCTCACAGAAAGTATGGACACAGCTGAGGCTGGTTCGTACTGCAGCGACCGCCCCGTGATGTTCTCCAAGGCACGGCAATACACTACTCGAGCATTACCTGGGCACTCTCTAGGACGGCGGCGGTACTTGCGAGTATGCTCCAGCAGGGTGAGGGTTGGGATAGCCGCCCATATAACCTCCGCGTCCAGCCATGGTGTGATAGCCTCCTCTCCCGGGCATTCCCATCTGTCCCGGAGGCCCGGCGAAGAAGCCCTGCGCGTAACCCACCTGAAAGCCACCACGACCACGCCCACCATAATACCCTCGACGCGGCCCGCTGCCGTGACCTCCGCGACCTCTATAAGACGACCCTCGGTACCCGCCACCGTCGGAACTTCCTGGCGACGGGCCTTGATTGATCTCAGTGTGAAGGTGGCGGCCACTATCGAAACCTGCCGCACCCGAGGCGCGCCTGTTTCCACGTCCACGGTGGAATGTTCTCTTATTGGCCTTAGGTTTGCCGTCGACGAGGAATTCGATCCTCTTCACCGGATCGGTTACCATGATATTGTCTGCGAGACCAAGTTTTTCCAGTTCTTGCGCGGATGTCGTCGAAATCTGGAAGACATTCTCCAGCTTGTCGAGTGGCTGGACCTCCGGGACCCAGGTCTTGACATATGCGCCCTCCTTGTCGTAGTCAAATGCCTGCTTGACAGGATTGAAGATGCGCGCCTCTCCCCGCGGATCATTCCCAACGCCGGCCACGTACTGCCAATTTGCCCAGTTCGAAGATACATCATAGTCCAGCAGTAGCATCTCATACCACTCAGCCCCAAAGCGCCAGTCGATGCCCAGATGTTTCGTCAAAAAACTAGCCACATTTTGTCTGGCCCGGTTCGAAGTGTACCCTGTGTGCAACAATTCGCGCTGCGATGCGTCGATCAGCCCCATGCCTGTGTTGCCGGCGTTGAAACGGTTGATGATCTCAGCAACCTCCTCCGGGCTTGGACTCTGGTCTGGCGGAGCGTCATCCCGAACGGAGGACTTCCATTTTGGCTTCTTCGCGGCGGCTGCGTCTCCATTCGGGTAGTCATGGTCTCGAAAACCCTCGACACTGAAAAGTCTGTGGCGGAATTTTTTGGTGCATAGACGCATGTAGTCTCGCCACAAGAGCTCGAACCGGACAGCGGTGGTACCTTCATTCTCACCCTCCTTGTAACCCTTGGCGTGTTCATACTCGGGATCGGTACCATCCTCGTACTTGACCAACTCATGATGTATCTGACGGGCCGAGATGCAACCTTGTGCCAGAAATGCAGACAATTTGGTGCTGAAATCCGGACCCAGGAGACCGTTCCTGGTTTCTTTGTAGCTGTACATCAGACCGTCCTTGATCAGGTGCCGTAATCTCTCGTGCGCAGATGTCTCACCACCAGAGAAGGGATGCGCTGACTCGGCGCCCTCAGGGTATGGCGACATACCAGGGAGGAAGTTTCGAACAGGAGACAGCACGGCAGCCTCCACCTCGTCGTATTCCGTCGGTATCACGAAAGGAGGGTGTTGTGGGGGAATTTGAGATGCTTCAGGGAATGGAGGCAATTGGCCTTTTTCGGGCTTCGGAAGGACGGCGCGCGGTCGAGTCCTCAGCGGCTCGATTGACTTTCTGTACGAAGTAAAAACGTCGGGAATGTCTTTGATGGGGGTCGAAACATCGCGACTAGGCCGAGTGGTCAGCTCGATTCACACAGTGTTCCAAGCTGAAGCACTCACTCGTCCACATAGTACTTCTCGTCGTCCCATAGCTTGAGTTCGGTATCGTGTTTACCACATATGGCAGAGATGGCTTTCTGGTCCCTGCGCTCCTCGACACCCTCCTCGCTGGTCATCCAGACGGCCCCGACATTGTCCTGCTTTTGCGAGAAGCCGGCAAGCAAATCTGCGACAACGTCACTCGGCTTTCCAGCCCGCAGAAGGAGCCCGGAGCCCACAGACTCCAAGCTCTTCCTCAGGTCCCAGACTGATTGGGTGATGAATTTGGCCCGGTGAGGACCGGTCCTCCACACCTTGCTCACAGTTCCCCTCGCCTCAGGATATGGCGAAGCTCCGCCATCTTTGATGAATCCTGAGATCTCGATCGACTGAGCCGGGAAGATATAGACTGGAAGGAGGTGAGTAAAGCCATGATCGCTCTGGGAAGCAAGCAGATGGAATATGGGATTGTCCGATAAGCGAAGATCATGCCGCAAAAGATAGATGAGGATGTTTGATTTTGCCATGTTGCCGAGTGGGTCCTTCGCGACTGTGCAGCGGAAACGAGGGTCTTGAACCCCTGTACTAGCGTGGAGTCAGCCACCGGCACATTAGAATAAACAAAAATTTTAGTATGATTCTGCAAGACTCTCGAGGTTCTCCTGGAAGAGATATCGAACCCAAAAGAATCATCAAAGACTAAGGTAAGCAGTATTCATAGCAAGACCGTGGCTGGCGGGTAAGACCTATAACTTCTTCAAGTCTCCGGATTGGAAGCTTGACAGAGGAGAGGAGGAGAGGAGGAGAGGAGGAAAGGAGGAAGAGCGTAGTGGTAATTGATGTGTCATAGACTCGGAGTGGGCTCTCACCCCAACCAGGATGTCACGGGCAGGGGAAGGGGACGGCCGACGTCACGACGACGTTTGCCCTAGCATACAGAAACGTTTAATGGCAATTAGATGCCTTTAAGTACGTTTTTGGCTCGGGGCCGGTGTCTCCAAAATCTGGAACGGCTAGGGCGCATTTCTAACCCAGTCGCTCCGCGAAGAAGGCGGCGGGCAATCCCGAGGAAGCGCGATCTAGGAGTAGCCGATATGACCGTGGTGGCCTGGCTGGCTGGTCCAGGCTTGGCAGCGATATGTGAGGGCGTGAACCAAGTAGCCAATCTTGGCAATTGAGCGTCTTTCAAACGCGCGGGATATTGATAGAGTTCGCGCTGGCCGCATAGTTGACACGGCGCGGAAACAGCGAGGAGATATTTTTATTTGTGTTCATGGTTCCGCATGGCAAGGTTGACCTGAAGAACGAGGACGAATGGGGTAGACCCTGCAGCGTGCCAGACACTAGGGCCCAGGGAGCTCGGGAAGGGGATTGCAGAACGGAGAGGGGAGGGGAGGGGAGGGAAGGGGGTCCCTTGGTACAGAATAAAAGTAGGAAACAGCCGCAATGCCATTTGAAGATCGATGCTTACCGGGTGGTATTCAAGGTTGTAGCTAGTGTGCATGCATCTGACGCAGCCTTGTGTGGTCCAGCCGGCCAGCAAGGATCGAGAAGAGATCCTTCGCAGAAAGAACTTGGGAGCGGTGACAGAGAGCGTCTTTCCCCCCACCTTGGAGGCAGTCCGCGGAGAATTGGAATTCTAGACGCTTGGCGAGGGCGAGAAGTCGGCAGATCTTCGGTCGAGGAGGGCAATGAGAGCCAAGATGGCCAGGCCAGGAGGAGGCAGGCACCGGCTATGATAATGACGGCAATGGACTTTTGTCCGAGGGCGTGAGATGGTTATAAAGCACGGCGGACAGAGGCGGCTCACGAGGCACAACGAGGCTGCGACGCTGTCGTGAGGGCTTTGGATGCAGACCAGATGCGCGCGACGAGATGGTGAATTGGAGTTTGGGACGGGGACGACCGTCCCCCCGGAGTGGTTTCTGTAAACTGGCCATGATTGCGACGGCCTGCTATCTAGATTCTACGATGCGAGATGCCGATTTCACGATGTGCGCAGACAATGCAGATGGGGAGACAACGGGGCATCGTGTCCTGATCCTGACTTTCGCCCAGCCTGGCGATGTTAAAGCGACGACGTTGGTCCGGCGATCGAAAGGCTCCGCTTTCCATCCCGCCTCTTGGACCCTGTCCTGGGGTCCCCTGTTCCCTGTTCCCTGTCCCCCGCGCCCCACCCCATGTCCCTGATGCAAGGACCCTTGCAACATTCCAGGCGCTCCTGCAGCCAGCACCCTGCGCATGGCTGCCACGACCTTCGAGAATCTGGACCCCTTCTCGTACGTCGCTTCAAGGTGCCAAAGGAGCCTCTCGATGTCCCCGGCTTGTATCACCACACCTGCGCATTCTGGCAAACTGACAGACTAGAAGGGTCCACGACTTCGACTCGGGGGGGGGGGGCGGTGGAGGTGGCCAGTTTGTTCGTTGAGGTTCTCTGCAACTTTGTCGGCCGCATCTGCAGCTGCCATACCGATCGTTTGATTTTCCCGACATCCCAAATTGGGAAACCGCGTGCCTGGAGAGACGTGGCTGGGGTACGTCAGAAGGTGCCATGCTGGCTACTGGGGTAATGGGTACCTTGTAAAGTAGCACGTGCGTGGCCCGTTGCTTCCGAGGTGGTGACATGCCCTGCCTGTCTGCCTGTCCATCGTCTGTTTCCTGGTGTGTGACTTCCAACATCTAATTCTGATTGCCATGCCGACTTCTTCACACCAGCATCGTCCAGGATCGTGGTGGTTGGACTTCTCCGCCCATTGGTGTTTTGCAGCGTGGAGCCAGGTGTTTGCTCTGGTTGCAGATGCCCACCCTCCTGCAGCCGCTGTCCAAGGTCTATGAGCTTTCCTTTGCTGCTTGCCGAATTCCGAAGCACGCCGGATTACGAGGATTACTGATTGTCGCATGGGTACGTCACAACAACTCTATTGCCCGGCGATATGGTTTGACCATACGCTGGGGTTGCAGATCTGCCCTTGTCCAGACCTTGTTACGATCAACCCTTCGAACAATTGGACCAGCTCAACGAGATGCACCTATAATTGGCCACCCTGCAAGGCTCTGCAGGGCATTGTGACAGGACGGCGTTACCACTGTGTCGGGGGTTTCGCGCCTGGGGTGCAGAAATGGACGCCGAGAAATACAGTACGGCATCGCATAGTACTAATAATGCCATAGCAATCCAACGCAGCACACAAGACGAGCGTCAATGAACACCGCCCTCCCACCCCTCCCCCTCGACATCCCCCCCCCCCGGGCCTTCCACTCCCGTCATGATTAGGTCACATTACCTGCACTTTTCTGCGCTTCCGGCTGCAGCCTGCAGTCCCGAAGTCGGGAAGCCGAGCAGGGGGAAGCCACGGCTCACGGCCCACGGCTCAGGGTCCACACCTCTCGCTGCCAGGGCTTCATTCCGTGCTGTTGCACATCTGCACCTCCACAGTTCTACTTTGGTAGCAGGCCGAAATAAAACCCCCCATGTCAGGTCTCTGTGGCCCGTGCTTCACAATGGGGTAGGTTACTTTTCGCAGTCAGCGTTGCAAGAAGTACAGTACCTGTGGCGCAGGTCTCCCCCCGGTCTGCAGAACCAGCCCAGGTGGTTTTATTTACCCATCACACCTAGTAAGTTGCTTGGCAGGGTTCGGGCAGGGTTCAGCATCCAAGGTTCACGGGCTCTGTACCGCGCCGTGGGTGGAGCTTCGTCAACTTCCGCCCCTCGGTACTGGACAAACTGGGCGGGAAAGGCCAAAAAGGATACACAATACCTTGGACAAAGTACAAGCACCTATCACATCTCACATATCGCGCTGTGCACACGCATCTGGGTGGCACTGCAGGGCACAAATACAAGTACACGGTACTATCATGCATGTGCTCCGTCCCCCCTCCGTCCTCTACCACATCCGGCCCCCCCCCCCCTCATTCAGCCTCCAGATCACGGTAGCCATCCTACGTGCCACGCATCGCAGCCCAGCACCAATGCAGGAGTTGCGATGATCTATCAGTCTATCCATCTCTCTATGTTTGTGATGCAACATCACGCTGCACTTGAGGAATCGGCCAGTGGCCTTCCACTACAGCAAGATGATACTCTCCACGGGGTTGCACTCTGTATTGCCCAAGCATCCGCGCGGCTGCTACTGCGACTACTGCGTAAAGCACACCTCGGCGGCGAAAACTATTGCGTAGTCACATGCACCTGTTGCTGCCAGAAATACCGACATTGGCCTTCCAACAATTCACGTTGCAAGTCTTCACAATCCCACTTGACCTCGTACCAGCTACCTGCGCAGGCCAAGGCTGCCCCCACAGCACGGCAACATGGTGGCAATCTCACAAAACCTCTGTTCGATGGGCGGTTGTTCTATCAAGCTCTGCCGAGCGAACGCCATCCTACCCTCGATATCGGGCTCGACTCCCCAAAACTCAATCTCACCGCGCTCGCTCGTATCCCCGCGGCTCCGCATCAAGTATCAGACCAGAAACCCCGAACCCCCGGCCAGGACTGCCAGATCGCTGCATTGCCATGGGTTCGGCCGACCTCCAATTTAGCCAAACCCACCCAAAAGCTCAGAATGCTGTTTTAACAGCGTTTTCACTCCAATAAAAGTAAAAATAAAAGTAACAATACAATTATTAAGAGCTGCTTCTGAAGAGTAGATTGATATATCAAAATTCTACCATTCGTGCTGTGGTTGAATTTCTTGTGCTGGTGGAAAAGTGGTGGTGCATTGGAGGTTGCCCTGATTTGGCTTCCGGCGGCCTGGGGTGCCGACGACCCGTGCAGATGCAAGCCACCCGTTTGAGGCGCAGGCCACCGATCTGCCTGCCCGCCCCAACTGCCACACCTTCCTTTTCATCGCCACCGGCAAGGGGGTCGCATAGGTCAAGGGTTATTCTGCAACCTCGACTGCTGCTGCTGCTGGTGGTATGCAAGGTTCGCGCCACACGTGCGCAAGACTGAACGAAGAAGCGCCTTTGCGGCGCCCGTCGCCGAACATTGATCTACCGCCGGGTTTGACACTAACGATCACTGCTGACTGGAAGAAATTGCCAGAGCATTCCGTCCGTTTCGGCCTTCCCTCTGAGGCCATGCACTGACTGCTTGGCCAGAGTTCCATTTCACGCCGCGCCTCTTGTCTTGATGGCGCGATGTGTTCCAGTTGCCAGCAGCCAAAAGGCCGAGAGGCTGACAGCCCGGGTGGGATCTTCCAGGCCCGGATCTGGCCTCCGTCGTGAAGGTGAGCTTCTCATGTAGACCAGCGATCATTGTCTCGTCACGGACACCCCAGCTCTGACGATTTGCTTTGGAATTAAGCGTGTAAATAAGCCCGCAACGCGCTGGTCCGTTGCTGCAGAAGGAGGAGGAATGGTCGATGCCCCCGCCCTCCGCTCCATCTCGCTCGGTGCCGTTGCCGCCCCCGAGGTGCCGCTGCCATGTTTTTTGGGACGGCGCCGTCTGCTGTACCTCACCACCACCACCAGGACTGACTTTGCCACCTTCGAATCCCGAAGCGGCGTAGGACAACACACATGTCGGGGTGGAGCCACGGTCACCTCATGGTTGTTCCCCGGTGCGGCCCGTGGCTCGCCGGCGCGTAGCATGGGGCGGCCGATCTTGGGGCAGGGGTGAAGGGGGCGGGGGCATAGAAACACAAGAGCTGGGGATGGCAATCGTACCTTTTTGGGTATCTGCTGGACGCATCTCTCTCTTGTCAGATCACCCCCCCCTCCCCCCTCCCCTTCCGTTCTCATGCACGTGCGGGATCGAGCGTTAATATCCAGGTGGGTCGACTGCTGGGTGATAAACAACGACGAATCGCACGCACATGGGCGCACAGTCTAGAGTACGTGCGGAGGCTCCAGGGTGGCGGGGGAGAGAAAAATGTTTGAAAGCGATGCGTGGTCTTTCTCGTGGAGGGGAGCGGTGATGCCAATGCATGCGTTGGTGGGAGTGAAAAGTACGGATTACACCTGTCCCCTCCCTCCACCCCTGAGCCGCACGCGAGCATTGCCCCAAAGGCGCGTTAGAGGACGCCGCGGTCTCGATAAATCTTTTCCGGGGACCAATAATAGTCTTCTGATCTCGTCGGAACGTCTTCCGGAGCCTCTAGACGCGTGATTGCTTGCAGTCCTAGCACTCGATCTCCGCCCCGTCGGTTTTGTGTCCTCCCCCCCCCCTCCCCCGTCGTCCCGCCCCTTCCCCTCTCGGATTGTCGCGAATATTACGCGAGCTATCTTTCTTCGAGGGCCCTGAGGGCTGACCAGGTCCAGGGATGAGCCCAACTCACTACTGAGTATGCTTGCAAGTTCTGCGGGACATCCCCAGGGTAATCCGAGCACCTTCCTTCTGCGACACTGCCTGCTACGGCAGAGCGTCCTTGGGTATGGTTGTACGACATGCGAGACGGCGAAAGAAAGGAAGAAAAAAAATTGAGGCCCAGGCTTGTCTCGCCCTGATCCTTCCGTCTTTCCTCTCAGCCAGTTCTGCCCAACCTAACACCCACAACCCCGCCTGGTACAAACGGGGGGAAGGGGGCCGGCATCAGGCGTTCAAGGCCCGGGACGCCCGCCCCATCCGGCAATGCAGTGGGATGCTGGCTCAGCATGGCAGATAGATGGACTGACCTGCAGCACGCACGCACAAGGTAGTAGCAGCAGGCGTCTCACCTCGTCCCCTTGCGTACGGCGCGTGCCGTCTGCGCCTGGATCTCCGTGGAGATAGGGTCTATCTGGGACCCAGGCTCTTCAGAGGACCGGCCGGTGGGCGTCTCTCACACTGTCGTCACCGTCCTTCCGGCCCCCAAGGCCCTGGACAGCCCGGGGCAGGTTACCGACGGCCAACGACGCGGTGTTTGCAATGCGGCTCCTGTAGGCTGCAGGCCTATCCCTGGAAGTGCCCGCCAGGTCCTCCGCAGACTAGCATCGGTGGTCTCGGTGGAGGGATGGAGATGCAAGTTGGCAGCGCTCGCATGTTCCTTCCCCCCTCTAACCACCTCTGATTCTCGCTGTCCAACCTCGAATCGATGCGGCCAACTTGGCATTTCAACTTACTACGGGCTATCGAGGCGAGACAAACGCTTGCTCTGGTACGCACAGTTCCCTTGCCCACATGGCTCCAGATGTGTGCTGCCTGTGTGAGTCCCAACCTCAGTAGATGACACCCGTGCCAAACTTCACCCGATAGGCACTCACAAGCAGGGGATTACCTGCGTCCGTCCTCTTTCGTTGTCTCGCTATTGAGGTGACATTACCTCACGTTGTACAGCACCAGAAAATACTTAGGTATCAGTGTGCGCATGATTTGTCATTATCACGTCCTCTATCTATCGAAGTGTGCGGAGGGCCCCTATCTAGAGAGCAATTTCGTATCTCGTCTTAGGGACCACATCAACCACATTGCCCCTTCAAATTTTCAGAACTCATAGCAACAACAATGCAATGGATACCCATTCAAGCCGTTGTGTTGGCGTTTGGGTCGGCAACCCCATGTGAGGGCCCTGGTGGAAAATTCGTTCAAGCACCGCTGATACAACTTCTGGGCTGCTGAATGTACAACCGCGTCATCTCCAATTGTCCGAAGTCACCACCAAGACGAACCGCTCGGAAGCGGAGCGGTTTTCTTCTCGCCCTTCTCCGTGCCAGTCTGAGAGACTACATTTCCAACCACCTTGGGAGCCTTAGGCAGGGCACCTGCTTTCGGAGTAGTAATTGCGGTCACCGTGGAACGCAGAGTGTGGCCGTCAGAGGAGATATTTGAAGGGGAAGGCAAGCTTCCAACAAATGCAGGCTTTTTCGGCTGGTTGGTTCGGTCGGCGAGCGGGGACGCGTCCTGAGATGGCCATGTGTCCTGGTGAGGGGCGAGAGGAGGTTCTCCAGACGAGATGTTCCAGCGGGACTGTCTGAGTCCACGATCGACAGGAGCTGGTCTCGCGTCTTCGCCAGCAGGGCGTTCGGTGAAAAGATTCTTGATCTTGTCAATTGTCGAGGTGATCACTTGGTCGTCGCCAGTTGGCCGAGGCTGATCCGCGCGAGTGATTTGTGTGTCGCGCGCGGCAGCCTGAACGCGCACACCTCCATGATCAACCGTGTCAACCTGGCTAGCCTGAGAGATCCGAGTGTCATTTGTGGGCAGCCGAACGACGACCCGAGGTTGAGCGTCATCGTCTCCGCGCGATGATCTTGTAGTTTCCGGTCTGGTTGGAGTGCGGTGGTTGCCTCGAGTACCGTTGGCCTTAAACTCAATGGCCCGAGGCTCGTTCTGAGGCTCGACAGGACCTTGACCTTGAGTCTGATCATGAACTGGATCTTGCTCCTTCGCCTTCTCCGCCTTCTCTTTGGCCTTCTTCCCAACAATAATGCCCTGCATGATGCTCGCAAGACCTGCAAACTGCTCGGCATAAATTGACTGTGGTTCGCCGTCCTCAGGCATGGAGATCTCGTCCGATTCCTCCAAAACTTCACCATTTTGAACAGTGGACGATGGCGGAGCAAGTCCATAAGCCTCTCGTTCCTGGTCGAATTGTTGCTGATAAGCCAGGTGTTGTTCGTATGCTTTCTCCTCACCTGGGACATTCGCCATTGGTCGTCCACGCTGCTTGTCGATTTCAAGGACCTGTCCGAGCGAGTGAACATGGGCAAAGGCTCGGCTAAGGTGGAAAGTCCCACGCCTCACTGCATCATACTCTGTCAGAACCAATAGGCCATGATCGTCCATTCACGGATGATGTAAAAGCGGGGAGGGGGATTAAACCTACTGTCAGGGTGCATCATTACGATCTCGGCCTGACGAGCTCGGGTCAAAGCCACATTCAGTCGATTAGGATCATCGGTGAAGTCCGTCGCCGCGGATCGTACCATATCCAAGAAGACAAAGTCAGCCTCTCCGCCTTGCACGGTATCGATCGTACGGGCCTCACAACGGCCCTCGACATTCAGTCGCGCCATCCAGGATGCGGGTAGGTTCTTGATCGCCTTCTTGTAGCGCATATACGATTCCTTGTACGGGCTGATGATCAGGATGGTACCGCGCTCGTTCTTGCCGACCTGCTTAAACATGGGGTCGGGCAACAACTCTTGGACTCGGTTCATCACCCAGTCAATGTGTGAGATATTGAACCAACTTGTGCCAATCCTGTCCTCGCCACGTCTGCTGTGGTAGGCGAGGAGACGAGGCTCGCCACACTTCTGTCCGGGGGGGAGGAAACGCTCGAGGTATCGTTGTAGGTGACGAACGGTAGGAGGATACAGCTCCTCCTCCTTGTGACCGCTTATCATCTTCTTGTCATAGAACATAGCAGAGGCGAGCTGTTGAAGACCGCCATAGGCACGATGATTGATCAAGAGAGAGTAGTGGATGACACCCGCTCGATCAGCACGTTCCATCATCGAGACTAACATCTGCGGTGCCCATGGGTTGTCGCGATAGTCGTCGGACGCAACAAAAGGGCGGGTCTGTCGGTGGTCCTGTGAAACCAATAGTTTAGCAGCTGTCCTCCGAGAGGCAACGCGTCTTCAAGACCCACTCCACTGAAAATCCAGGCCACAGGATCATATTGGGCGATGGCAACCATGGTGGAAGCTTCCCTGGCGTGAGGTGACTCATCAAAGATAACGATGTCTGGCTTATAAAGGCCATCGAAACCAGTGGCTGCAGGCACGGGTGTAGTGGCGATGAAATCCACCCGGCTGAGGACGTCGCGGTACAGATCATTGACGAGACCCTTGACGGTCAAAGAATCTCCGTCCTTCTTACCGCCCAGCGATCTGGTTACAGCCTGGTACAGCTCGCGATACCGTGTTGATTTGCCGGCCTGGTATATATCCCAAGCAAGCTCATCCAGTGTAGGAGCCATGCAGGCCTCGTTGGAGGTCTGTCGTCGGTACCGATTGACGCGGGCCATGAACATGAACTTGTTCGCAAAGTCAGGCTGGCCACGCCTGAAACCGTAGTGCCATCCGCACAATCTCACAGCATGTTTCTTCAGACCAAGGCTCCTGTACAGCTTGACAACTTTGTTGCATGTGTCGTCAAGGGGCTTGTTGATGTCCAGAATGTACAGCACCTTAGCTGACCGGTTGCTGAAGCTGTCGGGACCGTGGTGGATGATGTTCTTGGACTGAATCGCAGCCGTGACAACCAGGTTCCAGTGCGTCTTGCCTGCACCTGGCCCGCCCGGGAGGATGCCGACGCCGCACGGGAGACTGCTAAGAACTGTCTTATATGCGGCCTGCTGGTGGGCATTGAAACCCTTGAGCATCGTGATGACCTTGGGCGGCATGCCTCCAGGGTTGTTCAACGGATCCCGCAGGTGAGGGAAGTGGTTGAACATGTTGACCGTGAAAGAAGGCTGTTTGAAGTCTAGCAGATATTTGAAGGCCGCTTTCTGCTTGTCCGATAGTGTCCCATCGGCATTCTTGTACAATTTGTCAATGGCACCAATCTCGGCATCTTTGGTGGCCGACGAACTCCGCAGCTCTATCGTCACCATGACGGCCTTTTTGTCGGCCAAGGCGTATTTCTTGGAGAGACGGCTAGGCGCATTGTATCCCACTTCGTCTGGGTCGTCTTCGATGGGGCGCAGGATGTCGCCGGGGACGTTGTTGGGTACTTTGACCTTGAAAGCGGGCATACGGTGGGCTGGTCCATCAGGCAGGCCAAACGATGCGGCGGGGTTCTCGATTCGCTCTGCTTCCCATTGTTTCTCCCATCTCTTGGCCTTGCCAGACTTGTTCCAAAGCAATATGTTGCAGGACTCGCCTTCCCTCGGGAACAGATACTCAGGCTGGTCGCCCGGCCGGACGAGAAAAATCCAATAGGTGTTGCCGCTTCCCTGGTAGTCTTTGGCGAGGACCCATGTCTTGAACTTCCACTGCCTCGCGTTGAACTCTACAACCTCCTTGTTCTCGTTCTGGAACTCCCTGAGAACGCCGGAGCTGTGACGCTGGTAGTACTCGCTCGCGTCGTTGAAGACGTAAAGGGGCGTCATTCGCGACATGTTGGATGTTGATGCCAGGTCGAGAGCCGAACGCGGCCACCTAACACAGAGACGGCATCAATATACGTAGCCAAAAACACAAGACCTGGTTGGTCTACGGCGTAAGGCTTGAACAAATTGCGACGATGGGGCTCGAAAGGCGATGGGACTGGTAAGGACGAATGTCGTGGGAAACATCGAACGTCAGTTACTAGAGAGGAATGGATCGCCTCACCAGTGTCTGAAATGTACTGAGGCTCTTGCATTCACATGCCACAAAGAGCCTTGGTTGTGGAGAGAAGCCTCTGCTTTGTGTCGATGCCTGCCAGATCTGTTGGCGGGGTGATTGTTGCATTGGACCAAGGAAGAAAAAGGTTGAGTTTTGGATGAATTCAGGGTGGTGGGGCAGTCCAAGCAGCTCAGCAACTGCAAATAGACACAGACGCAGATGAGCTGGCAGGAGACCACACTGGGAAGGAAGGGGCGTCTTGTCGTCCTGCAGCACATCCATGGGCGACCACCTGCTATCTCCCCCCTCCCCACCCCGCAAAAAAAGAAGTATCTCAAGACGCCCTCAAACAAGTATCAGGTCCCAATTTCCACACCATCATCGATCTTTGAGATTGTATTGATCTCGACAGCAGCTAGAGCTCGGCCTCAGGCTCCTGTCCCTGTCCAACGCCCCTCGGATCCGTGCTGACAGTCTCCTTCGCCTTGCCGTCGACCCCGACCTCCTCCTCCTTTTCCTCCTCCACATGCGTGCGATTCCCTCCCTCCCACGCCACGACCTCCTTCAGCCTACCGGTCCACTCCCTACCAACGGCGCGCTGGAAATACTCCCAGTCCCCCTCGTCCCAGTACCGCGTCATGACCCCAGTCGACACAGCACCGCCGGCGACGCCCAGCGACGAACAAAAGAACGAGCCAACCAGCGCATCCGGGTTTGCGCCACGCACACGGCTCAATATTCGACAGACGCTGTGCAGTCCCGCGCCGCCGCCGAGTGCGGCCTCGGCGGTCCATTTGAGCTGCTTCGGGACGGGGTCATCAGGATGATGTATGAGCTCGTAACGATTGTAGATTGGTGGAACGAAGGCCAGGATGGCGAAGGCGATGTAGGCTAGGTTCATGCTGACTCCGTTCCTGACTATGTACCTCCTACGCATGCGAGAAGTTCACAGAAGATATGGTCTCTGTGCGATACATCGGTCGTCAAGATTGGGAACGCGTCATTTATTCTCGAAGAAAGCACTCGAATCTCTAGGCTTATAGCTTCGTCGACTGCGAACATGCGTTTCAGCACATATCTGGGCACGCGTGGTCGTGGCAGATCATGTCTTGGCAAGCTGATGGCTTGGCGACTTGCACGCCTAGGTCTTTGGCCTCGGACAATTTAAGAGCGTGAATGATTTTCGAACATGACGCTCGTGGTGTCACATCATTGGTAGGTGACTTTCAGGGTTTGACCAGTCTGAAGTGACCAATTTATATCTGAGCCTTCCTCTTTTCCCGCTGCTTTGCTCGCACCTTTACTTCAACTGGATCCTGCGTATTCGACGGGCAGTGGCCGTCCTTAGTACTGGGCCATTCGCGGCCAGGGTGTCCAAAGCGGCCGAGTGTGGAAGCCATGAAGATGATGTCGATGTCCGAAATAAGGACACGTGAAATCTTCAAGGGCTTGCTCGAAACACCCCCCCCCCCCAACCGCGAAAGATAAGCGGCGGATTATACGACTCCAATTCAGGCGAATGTCTATATCGAGGCAATTTCCGCAGGTCAACTTCATGCTGCCTTCACGTAACGCGGGGATGCCAGACATTTCGGCCTAAATCGCCCCCCCCCCCCCCGAGAGTGGATGTTCAACATTGAACAGAACCCATTATTCTCACCCAGTGCGTGATTGTGCTTCACGCAGCGTTGGATGACCCGCCCTGCTGCAGAACGCAAGGATTTGCCACTTGCCCGCATTTGTCGTTTGCAGGCGATGGCGAAATACCGTCTCCATATATCGATTTTCCACTGAAATTGAGGCATCCGCCGGTGATGTCTAGCGGCACATAACGTACTACCTCTCCATCTAGAATATCCCACCAGCTTCTACGTCACCGAAGTTTATGCATATCCCATGGACTGAGCCAAGATGAAGATTGTCAACAGCTTCCTTTTTGCTGCCCCCCTCGTCGTAGCCCAGACCTGGAATAAGACGTGCATCATCCCCGCAAGCGGAGATGGGACCGACGACGCCCCGGCTATCCGGCAAGCTTTCCAGGAATGCGGCACGAATGCGCGCGTCGTCTTTCAAGAAGACAAGACGTATGATATCCAGACGGTACTGCAGCTTCACAACCTGAGCAATGTTCAGGTGGACCTGAGGGGCATCCTTCTTGTAAGTTCCTTACGCTCCTCCTCGTACTGTGCCACAGTCTGAATGGCATCCTTTTGACGTTGTCTTCAAGTTCTCCACAGATGTCCGGTACTGGATCCAGCATGGCTCGCATTACTACTTTCAGAACATTTCGATTGCGATGGAGTTCTCGGGTCAAGACATCACCATTGACGGACATGACACCGGAACAATCGACGGCCAGGGACAGGTGTGGTATGACCTGGCTCTGGGGGTAGGCGGGCTCTTTGGGCGTCCCATTCCATTCTGTTTGCGGAATGTCACCAATGCTGTGGCCAAGAACTTCCAGATTCTTCAATCTGGTAAATGGTATGTTGGTGGCGGAGAGCCTGCGCTGGAAGGGCCAAGATCTTCGCCAGTGCTAACAGTGTTGCAGGAATTTTGTCATGGTCGAATCCCGAGATATCCTGGTAGACAACATCTACTTGTCGAGCACTTCGAGCGACTATCAAGTAAACCACCTCAGACTTTCGAATAGGGTCATATGCGTACTCTACTGATTTAGCACAGGCAAATCCGGGCAACCTAGGCAACACCGACGGGTTTGATACCATCAACAGCAATAATATCACCATTCAAGTAAGCAACCCGAGGCTCATGTCGCGTCGCTTCCATCAAGGTTAACTGAGTCTGTAGAACAGTTTCGCCAATACAGGAGACGACTGCGTCAGCTTCAAACCAGGCAAGCAAGCCATTGTAGCATCTGGGTTCTGGCTCGACGAACCTGCACTTGGGACTGACACTGTGCATTAGGCTCCACCAACATTCACGTCAAGAATCTGACATGCGTGAACACGGCTGGCATTGCTGTCGGCAGCCTGGGACAGTACGACGGTGTTTTTGATCTGGTCGAGAACATCACCGCGGAAGACGTGACGGTAACACTCTATAGCATACCATCGAGTCATTTGTTCCGGCTCGTACTGACACTTCAATAGCTCATAGGTAGTCGAAACGGCGCGTACCTGAAGACGTACATGGGCAAGGCTACGTACTATCCGCCCCAGGGAGGAGGCAATGGGACAGGGTCGGTGAAGAACGTCTGTAAGTCCATACCTTATTCTGTTCTTCTAGACGCAACATTGTTAACGCTGCTCGTAGTGTTCAAGAATTTCCACATCGAAAACATCACCGCATCGCCTGTGCTTCTTCAACAATGCTCTGCTTGGGCTGGCTGGGGAGTGCCGTCGTGCTCCGAATACCCGGCGACCGGGTTCACCTTCGACAATATTACGTGGACGAATTTCACCGGCTGGATGAACGAATCGGTTGGAACGGCGACCTTGTCCCTGGCTTGCTCACCTTATGCACGCTGCACAAACTTTCGCTGGGACGGTATCGACATATCGCCGGCGAACGGCACAGCCACGAGGGAGTGCACCAATGTGGAGGGATACGACGACACATGTGGCACGTCAACTTGATGTCAATGAATATGTATCCCGAAGCTACCTAGGTACTTAGGTATTCATTATGCTTGTGAGCAAGCTTGAGCAATAATGTTCGCATACTGGCTGAAGAGCAGATCCATGGATGGCTTTTTACATGCAACGGACAGCAGGGCTCTTCCAACATTCTTGACTGCGAGTGGCTCGGCCAGGTCTTGGCTTCTCACGACAGTTCGTTCATCCCCGAATGTTTCGCCCTCCGTGAATAAGAAGTAATCAAAAAGAAAAGAAAAAAAAGAAAGAAAAGTAAAGGGGGGGGGGGATGGAAGAAGAATGCACTCAGTCTGAATTTCATCTTTCTTTTAGGTCGGTCAGAGTCTTCCTTTTCTCTCAAATGCCTTGCATAGAGTACATTGGAGGAGAGCGGGCCCCCGGAAGATCTGAACGCCACTTTGTGCATCACAGAGCCTACCGAATACGCGATGCGAGACAAGTAATTCAGGAACAAGCACTGACGAAGCTGACAGAACATTGTATTATGTAAGGAAACAACTTACTTCATGGATAAGACACGTTATAAAAAAAGAATCGGTCCTTCATTGTCGCCCCCTCTCAGGGTCAGCACGTCGATTGGGTTAGGGCGGTTAGGCCTTCCAGTGGCAGGGCTGGCAGGGGGTGCGCTGGAGGATTAGCCTCCGCCCGAGGTCTTGGCCAGCCAAGGCGCGATTGTGCATCCAGCAATCCACTCCGCTTCGCCAAGAGATAAACAAAGTGGCTCTTCCCTTCTTCTGGGAGTACAATAGTCCTCCCTGGCGGCTTCCAAGATAAGGGACCGGCGTGGCGTGGCGCGCCGTGTTGCCAAGATGATGCGAATCCTATCGCGGTCAAAAGGGAGGAAGACTAGAATCCCCCCCGTCTACGCTGGGTTAGTATCCACCTGCTTATTATTGCGAAAGGGTCAAAAAGTGCACAAGTCGCCCCCCCCCCCCCACTTCGCATGATGAGATCGCAGTGTTCCTGTTGTTGATGCTCTTTCGACATCCTGCTTCTCGAGTTTGCGGCCACAGGAACACGAAACTCTCCCAGCTCTTACGCGGCAAAGACAGAGGTCCCTCCTGACACGACACAAGTGCGCCGGGCTAGCAACATTGACAAGCCACCGACCACTGGTGCCCGCCGCCGGTGCTACATGAACGAGTCGAGCCGGTGGGCAGCACAAGAGGGACATTTCCCCTTACGACTCCACGCGATCGTTGCATGAGTACGAAGGCACGGGTCTGCCAGCACGAGGTACAAGATGGCTTGGGTGCATAACGCCAACGCGAGGGTAGCGAAGAGCCCCGTGGGGAGATGGTTCGGCCTGGAGGGAAGCGGGCACAGGAGAGCACGGCCGTGTTCGTTCTTCTTCACGGAGCTGCGCGCGGGGCTGGCCACGTTCTTCGCCATGGCGTATATCATTGCCGTGAATGCGAGCATTGTGAGGACACCACCATCGCCCCGGAAATCTTGGAGACCACCTGGGCACATTGCTCAACACACAAAGGCCAGCACTAACACCTATTGACTAGGTTGCAGACACGGGCGGTACATGCGTGTGCAATGGGGGCGCCGACGACCCAGTTTGCGACGTCAATGAGGAGTATCTGCTTTGTGTCAATGAGATCAAGCGTGATCTTATCACCGCCACGGCGGCGATATCGGCCTTGGCTTCTTTTTTCATGGGATTGGTAGCAAATCTGTGAGTGTTTGTTATGCTCTACCTCACGGCCAACAGCTGACAGCCCTCCTAGGCCTGTCGGGCTCGCTCCCGGAATGGGCCTGAATGCGTATTTCGCCTATACCGTGGTCGGCTACCACGGAACCGGGACCGTACCCTTCCAGGTCGCACTGACAGCCATCTTCGTCGAGGGTTGGATCTTCTTTGCCCTCGCTCTCTTCGGCATGCGGCAGTGGCTTGCGCGCGCCATCCCGCGCTCCATAAAGCTCGCCACTTCTGTTGGAATCGGCCTGTTCCTGACACTCATAGGACTCACGTACTCTGAGGGCATCGGACTGATTGTCGGGGCGACGGACACGCCGACTGAATTGGCCGGCTGCGTTGATGCTTTGCGAGACCCGGACACCGGCTTGTGTCCTGATGGAGCCAAGATGCGTAATCCTCGCATGTGGATAGCAATCTTCTGCGGCGGAATCTTGACAAGTCTGCTTATGATGTACCGAGTCAAAGGCGCCATTCTCTTTGGCATAATACTGGTGTCTATCATCTCATGGCCCCGCACAACTGAGGTCACGTACTTCCCGTACACGGCCACGGGCGACGACTCTTTCAACTTCTTCAAGCAGGTCGTCGCGTTCCACCCTATTTCGAAGACCTTGAACGTCCAGGAATGGAGCATCTCCGAGTATGGAGGCCAGTTCGGTCTGGCGCTCATTACTTTTCTGTATGTCGATATTCTGGACTGCACCGGCACTTTGTACTCCATGGCCAGATACGCCGACTTGATCGACCCTGTCACTCAGGACTTTGAGGGGTCCACATTTGCGTAAGTGTACCGATCTTAATTTCACATGTGCGCTTACTGATCCATTGCCTCTAGCTACATGGTCGATTCTGTCTCCATCTCCATTGGCGCTCTTTTTGGTACCCCGCCAGTTACGGCATTTGTCGAATCCGGCGCTGGAATTGGAGAGGGAGGCAAGACAGGCCTGACAGCTATGACCACGGGAGTCTGCTTCTTCATCTCGATATTCTTCGCCCCGATTTTCGCCTCGATTCCGCCTTGGGCTACAGGCTGCGTTCTCATTCTCGTGGGCTGCATGATGACACTTTCCGTTACCGAGATCAACTGGCAGTACCTTGGCGACAGCATTCCCGCTTTCGTCACCATCGCGCTTATGCCATTCTCATACTCTATCGCAGACGGCCTCATTGGCGGCATCTGTACCTACATCGTCCTCAATACCACCGTCTGGGTCCTGGAGAAGGTCTCGGGTGGGCGAATTGTCCCCCCGAACAAGCACATGAAGGAAGAGTGGACCTACAAGATTCCCGGTGGAGTGCTGCCGCCCTGGATGAGGAGAATGGCACAAGGCAAGAAGGATTTCTGGAGGGACGATGAGATCAGCGAGGTCACGGGGCGAGGAGAAATTCGAACAAGCACCAGCCTACAGGACGAGCTTGGGGCCGAGAAACTTGCGGCCTCCAAGGCCGGCGCAGATCCAGTAAGTGAAGGTGGCGAGAAATGAACAACTTCGACAGGTATATATTCTTTGTGACTTGGCATTTGGGCGCCGGGTGGAGCGTGATTCAAGTCGAGAAAATGAATGCAGGTATGTATGGCGTACTTCAAGTCGTAACATTACTAGTAGGCCGAGTTGGGAGTATAGGCAGGAACTGTTCACTTGATAGACCTGATTGTATTTCAATTACTTCCCAAGTGGTATTGTCATGTGAGGTGGCATCTGTTCTTTCAGGACACTACCTAGGTCAGTTTGAAGTCGGTATAGCGGTTGACATAGGGATATTGAGCATGCACCTAGGTACTTAGTAGATGGAGGTTCAAGTTTAGCTGCTTTCGGCATTCCAATCTTGGACTTTCTCATTGTCCCAATTACTTTCCTTCATCCTGAAAACTCACTGAACACAGCAACTTCACTTGTCACTCAAAAATTTAATTGGGTGTTACTTCTTAGGAGTCAAAACGTCCTACTGCGCAGGCCCGGTGTCCACCTCCCCCTCGCCCCCAACAATCCTGATTATTCCCATGTGCAAAGCCGCCTGCACCATATGGCTGACTGCTTTGTTCTTTGTGCTGAAAGTGGCATTGTGATCTCTGAATGACGACGGCGAACTATGATTCTGCAGACAAACGTTGCGGCTAGGGGAATTCCATTCCATGTGTGTTGACAATGCTCTACTCGGCCGTCTTTGTTATCAGTTGGACTCACCTTCATCCAACTTCCGTTTACCTCACTCAGACAAATATTTGGAAGCCCGCAACACGCCCTGTGATCTCGATTTTTGATATTGCGTTCAATGTAAAGTCAACACTTACCTAGGTACGTAGACTGTAGTACGGCGAACAATCTCAATTTATTTTGATGTACTTACCTTTGAGAAGTGATTTTACTATAGTATTCGCGCTTAGAACGCACTACCTCCGGCTCTTTGGTTCACTATGTATGTCCATACCCTCAGAAATGCATCGAAAGGGTCGAGTTCCCGCAATGCCTGGCGGTCTGCATTGGTCAGGCTAGCGATTGTGGACTGTACCATCATGCGGACGCCTTGGTCCAGATAGCCCCACCATATGTGACGGAACAACGCCGTGTCCTGGTCCCAGAGGTCCTTCGTCTTGATGACCTTCTCAGTACAAGAGCATGCAGGCCCGAATTGCACACATTGCATCCTGCCCTGGTGGCCCTTCAGGAAAGCTCTCATGTCCCTCGCGAAGATGTCGCAGTATTCGAAACGCGAGCCCTCGATGACGAACCACAACTGGGCTTTGTCAGCACCAGAGAGGTGGCTCAGCAGCATCTGACCGTTGTCGAGAAAGTAGTCTCGTGCGTTATCCCCAGACAAGTTCAGATACCGTCCCTGGTTGAGGTGCGGCAGGTCTCGAAGGACACTCTCCACCGTCGTCCGGTAGTATGAGGCCACGAAGCTGCGTATGATGCTCCATTTGCAGGGCACGCAGAGCTGTTCGTTCTCGAAGAGAGCTTGGGCAATGTAGACAAGAGGTATGTACGCTGGCGTGACGTCGTCGATGTTCATCTTGTCTTCGTCGTTGAGATGGAGTGCTCAATGACGTGTAATTTTTTTTTTGGAAGTGATGATGATGTATTGCAGATGTAGACGTCGTTCCAGATACCAGACTCGGATTGATATCCCACGGCGGCGGGGTACCAGAACTGACACGGCTGACTTAAGTAGAACCAGCATCAACAAACGCTTAGTCCGTTTTATTGACACATGTTGGCAAGGGCGCCTGAATGCCATTGTTTGGCTCCCGAAATCGCGGTGGTCGAGGAATCAAAGGCATTGTTAATTGTTGCTACCGGGGTTTTGCAAGAGACACGGCTTATTTGAACAATGGGCACGCCAAAGGTGATTACCATAAGACATGGGCCCAAAACAATGTATGGAGTGGAAGCTTGATCAGCTACCTACAGGCGGCTTGGTCCCCATTGAGAAACTCTCTTCCGGCGCCACTGCCCCTCCCAAAATTTGCAGTAACGCAATAATTTGTCTGTGGTAGTCTTTACACTGTCCACATCTTGAATCTGTTCATGTGCACTTCTTTCAAAAAAAGCTCAACAGAGAGCACTACAGATTTAAATGCTGGGCAGTATCACAACTGAATTTGTATATCAACTTAGGTGTCGAGCAGCTCAAAGGGTCCATCAGAATGGCATCAAGACCTCACAACATTGGCGGAAAGCCTTGTGAACACATGATGTACCCAATTTCATACTTTCCCTTGTCACAATTTCGTAGTACTCGTCACAGAAACCTTCTCAGCAGCCTTCTTGCAGATGTCTGCGACATTGTCTGGCATGCTGAGAAATGGTGAGTGTGAAGCCTCAAGATCAAACCTGTCAATCTCTACCCCATCATCTTGGGCGGCTTTCATCATAGCCTCCTGTCCACGAGGAATGAGGGCGTTGTCCTTGCTGCAGAAGATATACGTTGTCGGGATGTGCTTGTACGCGGCGTACGTCAACTTGGTCGACTGTGTCTTATAGCTGTACTGCACCAGGCGACTCGCCATTGCCTGAGCATCCTCGGCACTCATGTCGTTGTAGAAGATCGTAACTGGGTCGTTCACGCCGGAGCGGAGTTCGTCATCCAACCGTATCCATGGCGCCGGCTTGCCACCGGTCTGGTCGAGCAGACTCATTCCTGTTATCGAGCCGTTTCCTTTAGTCAAAGGACCTCGGAGAGACGGCTTCCCCGACGCCCCTGTGCAGGTCACTCACCCTCGCGCACCATGAAAGCGCAGCAATAAATCAAGGCCACAACCCCGCCCTGCTTCCCGGCGGCCTGCCTGTCTTTCTTGCCCAGGTCCCGGCAAGCCTGCGTTCCGACCATGCCGCCGTAGCTATGCATGAAGACAATAACCTCCTGTCCTCGGTCGACCTCCTCCTCGATCGCCTTGTGCACCCGCTCGACATCCGGATCGAAATCCACCAGCGGCGGTTCCGCCCCGTTGCTAACATGATCGACGCTCCGGACGTGGTATCCTACGTCCCTCAGTCGACTCGCGACAAGATCCAGACAGGATGCGGGGTGCCAGGCGCCAGGGATGAGGATGAACGTGGTACTAGCTGCCATCATGTCGTGAACTGGCAACAAATCGTGGAGGTTTTTGCTGTGACTTTCGAGTGACTGAGATGAAATATAACTCCAGGCTTTCACAGACTTGTAAGTCAACTGTGCATCTGGGAAGGTTTAAACGGTGACGCATGCACCCTAGCAGCGGTAAGCGGTATTTTTTTAGCAAAGCTATCCGATACTACTAGTATAATACTCACTTCCCCGCCATCGGCCGCACTGGCTGCTTTTTTGTCCCATGGGAGGACTTAAACCTCCAGTTCTCTAGACCGTAAATGGTGCTGCCTGTTGCTTCACCTTAGTCCGGTGCTTCTCCGTACCTACGCGGTAACCACTTTGGTTCATGATGAGCCCTGATGCAGACTTGAAATAGCCTGGGCAGACCTTTGACCACTTGCCGAGCTCTCCATCTTGGCATCCTGTCCGGGAGCGGGGTATGGTATGTTGGAAGAACTTTCTAAGAGAAGTGAAACACTGTCATGGAACAAGCATAGCGATCCTCCTTCAGGTTATGCTTTCAGACTCATGGTCGCTTGAAGCGAGATCATTTTCAATGGAGAGTCGAACATGTACAAGAATAATAGTTAGTTCATTCGTTTAACCCAGCCACAGATCATACTCTGACCTTAGTGCCAGGCTCCACATTGGTGGGCGGCGGGGCGCCAAGGTTCGGCTAGTCCCCAGCTGCTCATTCGGAGGAAACCCTACATCTAACTATAAGACAACATATCCAGTCCCTTCAGACGACCGTGAGCCACCCTAGGGTAGTTACTCAGATTCAGTGCTTATATCACACAGGGTTGATGAGGTAGTCCCATGCAGTAGGTAAGATACAAGACACCCTCATGGTGAAGCACATCAGCAGCGCGGAATTCGTCCATTTCAAGGTCAACTAGTGGACTAGAGGGCCAAATGAGCTTCAACGGCACGTCGACACGACTCGGCTTCTGGATAGGGCCGACATGAGATCCTTCAAGAGTACCTATGGGGAAGAGGGAGATCAGTTCCGGACGGGCATGGGTTAACACTGTTGGCCCATGATGGAGCGGCACGTGACCAATTATGTCAACTTGATTTTTATCCTCATTCGACAGCTGCTGATTATATACATCTTGTGTTACCTCGCTGTCACAATCGGCGACCTCGACGGCCTTCAGAACGTTGCCGAATGACCGAGGCTCGGAGACGACACTGACGAAGCCCACAGGTTAATGTATACATAGAGGTACACGGGACCCTCCCCAAGTCAATAGTATATGTACAAGGCAATACATATATGTATGTCACCAGAAAACAACGATATATGTGGCAGCAGATCAACATCAACTACATCAGTGTGCTCGAGTTTGACTTTGCTCTCTAGGACGTCTCGGTCTATGTACAGTTTTTCGGTTTTCAGATTTCCCGTTTCCAGAGTCCTCGCCCGGGCATGGGTATCTACAAGGCAATCGCCCCTTCTTTCCAACGCCGTGTATGTGCTGTCGCTTTGATTCCGCCTGAAGGTGGCGACACTCAAGCCACAGCGGTACCGTTCTCTGGGGTCTCCTCGGGCCAGACGTTGTAGCCGAACTCGTCCTTCATGTTGACAAAGCGGGTGTGGCGCCCCCTTGCGACCTCGTTGACGGCCTCAAAGTCGGCGTCCGAGAGCTGGGGGATCTGGAAGTTGCTCTCGATCCGGCTGGGCGTGGAGCTCTTGGGCAGGACGGCGTAGCCCCTCCGCAGGCCCCAGGCCAGGAGGACCTGCGCGAGGTCGTGGCCGCTGCGCCGGGCCACCTCGTTGAGCGTCTCGTTGGTGCGGACCTTCTCGCCCGTGGTGGGGACCTGGTCCTGGGAGCCGAGGGGCGAGTAGGCCTCGGGGACGACGCCGCTGTCCAGGCAGAACCTGACGAGGGCGTCGTTGGGGAGGAAGGGGTGGATCTCGACCTGGTTGACGGCGGGCTTGACCTTGGCGAAGGCCGCGAGCTTCTTCAGGCCGTCGATGGTCCAGTTGGACACGCCGATGGCGCGGGCCTTGCCGGACTCGTTGAGCGCCTCCATGGCGCGCCACGTGGGCTCCGGGTTCTCCGTGAGCTCCTTGTTGATGACGTACTTGCCGTCGGCGCCGATCTTGACCTGGTAGTCCTCGGTCCTCTCGGCCGCGATGGGCCAGTGCACGAGGAACAGGTCGACGTAGTCGGTGCCGAGCTTCCGCAGGGACTCCTCCAGCGACCACTTGACGTCCTCGGGCTGGTGCAGGTGGTTCCAGACCTTGGTGCAGATGAAGAGGTCCTCACGCCTGAGCTTGTCCGGGTTCGCCTTGATGAAGTCCCGGATGGCCTCTCCCACCTCGGCCTCGTTCTGGTAGAAGGCGGCGCAGTCCAGGTGCCGGTAGCCAACCTCGAGGGCCTTTTGTACGGCTCTGTAGCTCTCGCCCTTGGCGCCCTCGCTGGCGAAGGTACCGAACCCGACGCCGGGCATCTCGACGCCGTTGTTCAGAGTAAAGGTAGGTTGCGCCATGGTGATTTTTCGAAACTGGTGTGTTCCCTGAAAACGAGAATATCCTGAAAAGCGTCAGCACGTCTGGTCCTGCAGCCCAAAACGGGGAGGCTGACTGGCGGCTTGATGCCCGCCGTCGATCCATGCCGGTAACGAGAGCTCGCTTGGAGGGCGACTTACTTACTGTGAGGATGCTGCGTCTGGATGCGGGAGGACGATCGAAGCAGGCAGGGAGACGCGACGGCGAGTAAACCTGATGTAAGTCTGCCTGATCTGATGGCTGTTACCGGATACAGTGATGTGTTCATGATGTGCAGGGTCACTTTACTTTTCTTCTTCTTCTTCTTCTTCTTTTTCTACCGTCCGGCGAGAGATCGGAGCCTGATAAGAGCCAACGAGGGGTTTTTTTGATTGCATCATCTTTGCCAACAAGCGCCCACGTCGCTCGGTCCCAGGTACGGAGGGACTGAAGTACAGTACAAAGTAGCACCGGACCCTGGCGCATCCCATACAGTGAGAAGCATTGGTCCCTGACACATGCCTGCCGGCCATCGCCAGGAGCGGCTGTTCCTCTTCCTCCATGGCCAACGAGTCGAGGGACTTTGTCTTCATGACACTGTTACCAACACCAAAGGTGGGCATACGGGTGGGTCAGCTTTACGAAATGGTGGTTTCACCTGAATCAAACCTCCACCACGGTCGAGCATGTGAAAGGGTCCAAGGGCCGTGCAAGGATGGCCCCGGAAGCGACAGATGCGCGCTGCATAGTGCCGGTTGGTCTTCGGGCAAACGAGGATCACGGCCGCTCTACGGATTACTATATGGTACCAAAATAAGGTGCCCCCCCCATGAGATCTCTCTGCCGTTTTCCTGGATCTTACCGAACAGAGATTTCACTCGAGACCCGATTTTGTGACATCACTGGGCCCGCTGCAGGTCCACAAGGGCTGTCGCCAGGTGGAGCCTGTTGCTTGTGTGTCTTTCCATGCGGCTGCCAGAACTGTGGTTCAAGACTTTTATATCCACGGTCCTTTTCCGGTGGGTGGTTCCCTGAAGATCATGCCCTAATCAATAATCGAAGCAACTTGAGTCCTTGACGCCTTGGCCAGCAGGCGGGAAAAAGCAAGACCATCGCCCCCTCCCCTTGTCCTTTTTACTAACTAATAAGCCTGCGAGGGGCCCGAACGGGGTTTGGCTTTCGGGCCCAGACCGAGTGGCAGCAGCCAACCAGGGGCCTCCTCGCGGCCGGGACGAGCCTGAGGCTCTGCGCGCGGCCTGGCAGGTCGTGTAAACCCTTGGCTGCACCCCGTTGTTGGTCCAGGAACAAGCCGCCCTTCCGACACCATCTGCCGCCGAAATCACACCGCGACTTTCTGCTCGTGGCTACGTGCATGTGCCCTGCCCTGCAAGCCTGCCTGTCTGACAAGCACCCGCTGCTTGCTTTGTTGGTCGATCATCGATAATTTGGGGTGCCCGCTCCTCCATCTG
This sequence comes from Dendrostoma leiphaemia, assembly GCA_026120015.1. NCBI lineage: Eukaryota > Fungi > Ascomycota > Sordariomycetes > Diaporthales > Erythrogloeaceae > Dendrostoma > Dendrostoma leiphaemia. The sequence continues at coordinate 71,867 of JALRMF010000082.1, forward strand.
CCTGTGGTCCCTGCTCGCGTGAATTTGTTGCGATAATTGTGGCGCGATGACGTCTGAAGCGAGTCAGGGGATCCATCGCTGTGCCTACTTATCCAAGACGAGCTCCAGTATTGATACAGGAAGTCAGGGGCCAACACCTCACGCTGACGCCAAAGTACTGACGACAACAGCTTTGGTCATGGAGCGCGGGCGCGTCGTTCGGCTATCGTGTAGACAGTACACTTGACACGTTCACACTGACCACGAGGGGGGGGGGTGGGTTGGTTCATCGCTCAGTCGCCCGAACCAAGGGTGGTCCAGCAAGCCTCACCGTGTGTGCCCTCAAGGCTGTGCGAGCGCGCGGAAAGGCGTAGCTCCAGTATCCGTAGACATCTCCGTGCTCACCCGAAAGAAAGGAGAGCCGACCTCTGAGAGAGCAGGTAGGTATTTAAGTGTATGGGAAGCCCACGCTCCACCATGGTTTGAAGCCTGGTCGATTACCTGTTGATTCTCCTTCATTTCCCTTCTTGGTGTTTTTTTCAGCGAAGTTCTCCAGCAAAAAAAACAAAAAACAAACTACCCAGCCAGCCTTCTGATAACCCTTCCACGAAATTCGTCAACATGGTTTCCTTCGAAGAGTCTAACGGGACCACCAACGGCCAGAACGGCTCAGCAAAGACGGTGCAGATTCCTGGTGAAGATGGGCCCATCGAGGTCCCCGCGACGAGGTCTGCCGTCGCCGAGGGTGCCAAATACATGCACAACCTGAGCGTGGCACCATCGATGAAGGACAGGAGAGGCTCGCGGAACTCCTTTGGTGCTTCTCTGCCCATCCCCAGACGAGCTTCGAGGCAGTCTCGCCTGTCGTCAGTAGTCCACCATGACGGCCGCGAGTCTGGGACGGGTCGGCCGACCCGACCGGGCATGCCACCCATCCAGGCCACCCGAGCTCTGCTCGCCTCGCAGGTTCAGACCATCGAGACCGAGAAGGTCAAGAAGGCCAAGAACATGGCGTTTGCCTTTGACATTGACGGTGTGCTCGTTCACGGTGACCGCCTGATCCCCGAGGGCCGGAAAGCGCTCGAGATCCTGAACGGCGAGAACGAGCTCGGCATCAAGATCCCTCACATCTTGTAAGTCTTCGCGCGTCCATGGTGCCCCGTCACCTGGATACCCATGTACTGCAGTATACGGTTGCTGACGGGTGTCTAGCCTCACGAACGGCTCCGGTAAGCCCGAGCAAGCACGCTGCGAGCAGCTCTCCAAGATCCTCGGCCAGCCCGTCAACGTCGACCAGTTCATCCAGTCCCACACGCCCATGTCCGCTCTGGCCGAATACTACAAGACCGTCCTGGTCGTCGGTGGTGAAGGTTACAAGTGCCGCGACGTCGCACAGGAGTACGGCTTCAAGGACATCGTCGTGCCCAACGACATCATCGCCTGGGACCCGACCATCGCTCCCTACCGCGTCTTCACGGATGAGGAGCGGGCCACCTCCCGGCCTCGCGACTTCTCCCAGGTCGACATCGAGGCGATCCTCGTCTTCAGCGACAGCCGTGACTACGCCACCGACATGCAGATCATCGTCGACCTGCTGCGGTCGGAGAACGGCCGCTTCCACACCATGGCCAAGGACCCCGTCTCCCAGCGCATCCCCATCTACTTCAGCCAGGGCGACCTGCTGTGCCCCACGGAGCACCCCTACCCGCGCATGTCGCAGGGCGCGTTCCGCATCGGCCTCGAGGCCATGTACCGCGCCCTGACCGGCGTCGACCTGGAGCGCGTCGTGTACGGCAAGCCCGAGATGGCCACCTACAAGTACGCCGACGAGGTCATGGCCAGCTGGATGGGCGAGCTCCACGGCGAGGAGCGCCTGCCCGAGAACATCTACATGGTCGGCGACAACCCGGCCTCGGACATCATCGGCGGCAACATGTACGGCTGGAACACGTGCCTCGTGCGCACCGGCGTCTTCCAGGGCGGCGACAACGACGAGAACAACCCCGCCAACTTCGGCGTCTTCCCCAACGTGCTCGAGGCGGTCCAGACCGCCCTGCGCAAGCAGCTGGGCGACGACTTCAAGATGCACTTCGACGAGAGCATGAACCCCCTGCACGCCGAGGGCAACCACGCCATCGAGGAGGTTTGAGCGCTGGTCTCATCAAAGTTCTTGCTAGTTTCTCCTTCCAAAGCATTTCTACGGATCCCGGCGTTGGGTGGATTTTGGGTACCACGATAGACTTCAGCACTCGACAGAGTCAAGACTTATGACATGACTTGGACAGTGCAACCTGCATCACATTTAGACTCGAGGCCATATTATAGAAAAGAGTCAAGACCGTCTCATTTGACGAGAACTAAGACCATGTTCCGGGCGAGGTGATGAGTCGCGGACCATGCACTGTCCTGTTATGGTGTGTAGCGCCTGAGCGAACGTCGCTTTCTGTCAACCCTTGGAAGCTGCACGTACCCAGACTCATGGGACGACAGTCAGGAGAGTTCCCACCTATTGGCCCCCTGGGAGCCTAGATTAAGTGTTATTGTGAGAATGGGTGTCTTAAGTCTCCGTGTACTTGCCCAGGGGCGAGGGGGGAATCGTATCATATGCAACTAGTACCAGAGTTGTACGCAGCTTGGGGCATCCGACTGGGAAAATTGGGCCCTCAAGGATAAGCCCCGGGGCTCACGGAGACGAAACGTAAGCCGAATGCATTCCCTTGTAGACGAAGTTTTCGAAACCGAACGTCCGCGGATATGCGAAGCTTGTATTTAGGGTACATTTTACCAGTCTTACTGGCTCAAGATTTAACACAAGCAGTCAAAAAAAAGGCCGTTCCCCGCGACGTCGCTTTCCAGTCGCACATACTCAGGTTAGGTAGGACTCAGACTTGACGCTGAAATTTAATGTTATGCATGGTATCGGTCTAATAAGTCTTTTCTATCCCAGCAAACATACGCTAGCAAGCCAGATTGGCATGTCTTCCGAACTCCATCAGAACGACGTCGCTTAGGCCGGTGCGCCCAAGTCGTACTTTGTCCCTCTCAGGGCCCCGTCGGGTCCCCTGCTGAGGTCTATCTCCTCCAGAGCTATCATGCCAACCGGCCGGCCGGCCCTTGCGAACAAGAGGCGGGACCCAACCAACGCGATCACAAAGATCGGGATCGTGATGTAGCTGGCGAAGAAGTCCGACACGCTGAAGCTGCCGAGGAACGCCGCGAAGCCGTTGAAGAACAGGATGATGACGAACATGAAGATGCAGACGTAGGCCATGTAGGGCTGGCACCATCCACGAAGTGGCAGGTTGCGGCGGTCGATGCCTTGAGCCTCGAGGGCGTTCTTGAAGCGGATGTAGCACATGCAGATGCACGTCCAGGCGATCAGAGAGCTGAGGGCCGACAGGTTGGAGAGCCAGGTGAACGCCTGGTTGGAACCGTTGGAGACGGACAGGAAGGCCAGGAGGCCAAAGCAGAAGGCTACGATCACACCGTTGTACGGCGTACCGACCCTGCTCGTCTTGAGGAAGAAGGACGGCATCGAGCGCTGGCGAGCCAGAGCCATCATGGTGCGGGAGAGACCGTACGCGTTCTCGTTCCCGGAGGACAGGGCCGAGGTCATGACGACGGCGTTGATGACCGACGGGAAGACCTTGACGCCGGTCTGCTGGCAGATGACGACGAACGGCGACGACGCGGCGGTGTGGCCCCCCTCGGCGACCGCGGAGAGGAGCTGCGGCGAGTTCTGGCTGACGTTGACGCCGATGACGATGACCGCGGTGACGTACAGGCCGACGATGCGGTAGAAGACCGTCTTGGTCGCGGCCTTCATGGTCTTGCGGGGGTTGTGGGCCTCACCGGCGATGATACCGATGGACTCGACGCCGCCGTATGCGAAGGCGGCCTGCGTGAGGACCTTCCAGAATCCGAGGAAGCGGGCGGTGCTGACCGGGGTCACGCCGCCAAAGTCGTCGTTGAAGGGCTCTTCGCGCCAGTACTTGCCACCGGTGTACACTGTTGTTCTCCAAAGTCAGTATTCGTGTTTGCCAGACTTCCAGTGGCATGGAGTGTTCAAACTTGCCTCCGTTGACGCCGCCAGTGTTGGCCACGATTCCAAATAGGATCAGGGCAACCAGCAGACAGATCTTCATGCAAGCAAAGAAGAACTCGACCTCCCCGTACCACTTCACGGCTAAGAAGTTTGTGGCAATGCACAGCACAAGGAATACGGCGATGTATATGGCAAGCTGCAATCCTTGTTAGCGAACGACTCCTGCTGCAAAACGCACATGCCCCAGCCGAACTGTGTTAACGCTTCAGCAGAGCGAGTATGACTGTGCATCTCGACGCCGGCGTGTATCATCCGCTTGTAATCTGTAGGGCGGGCGAGGTGCTGGGCGGAAGCTTACATGTGAACTCGCTTCGTCCCAAAATCCTATCATCAAACCAATGGCTGTGATCTCGGTGGGAACAGTGAAGCCGGTGAGGAGGATGTAGTTGATACCCATAGCGAAGCCCATCTCTGGGGACAGGTACCGATTTCCCATCTCGATAAAACCACCAATATTGGGTGCGAAGACGGTCCTGTCGAACAACAGTCAGAATTGTTCTTGGCTCTCCAGGGTGGCCGGTGCTGGTCCTCGCCGCCGGGCACTTACATCTCGCCCAAGCAGTACATCATCATACCGACCAGGCATCCGACAACGGTGTAGCCGATGAAGAACCCCACGGGGCCTCCATTGGCCAGGGCCGAGCCCGAGCCGAGGAAGAGACCTGTGCCTATGGTACCGGCGATGGCAATCATGGAGACATGGCGGGCCTTGAGGTCACGCTTGGTGCCGAACTCTCCCTCGTGCGTCTCATCCAGGTTGTGCAACGCCGCGGGGTCCTCGTAGATGGCGGCGGCCCGCGTCGACGTGACCGGCTGCAGGACGGCGTGCGTGTGGACGTCCGTCTTCTCCTTCTCGGCGCTGTCGTTGCCCGACGAGCCCGTGCCCGAGTTGCTGCGGTTGATGCTGACCATGGTCGCTGTCGATTCTCGGTGCGCAACGCAGCGGACCGGGTCGTCGCGGTGTAAAAGGGGGTCAGGTGATGAAGGGGATGGGCTGGGAGGCTGAGGAGGCCGCGAGACCCTGCAGTGCTGCCGAGCTAGTCTCTCTCTCTCTCTATATATATATATATCTGTAGGCAAGGGCCAAAGGCATCTCGATTAGGCCACGCGCCTTTTGGGCCTTGTCGGCGATCTATCCGAATAAGAGCGCAAGTAAGTTCAGCCTTGTCATGGTTTTTACGCGGTACGGTACCCCCTATCCTCGCTTCGCCGGGTGGTCCCATTGCGTTTGGGGGATTCGAGGCAGCGGCTCATCCGGGGTCTAGATAAGCTTCCACACAAGAGCTCGCTGCCCTTCGCCACAAGTTGAAGTTTTCAGAGGCCGGCGAGCCCGCCCTGGCGTGTCAGTCTGTACGTTCGGCGCCTTGGCGCGACACCTTGCGCTGCTGTCCTTCGCGTGGATGGCCCGTCGTTTCTTCGGAGGATGTTCTTATCTATCATGACCCGCTGCTATTACTCCAGACCGTGGGGTAATCTGGAGAGCCGGGTCCCTATGTCAGCTTGATCCCTGTTCATTCCGAGTTCCTGAGCATGCTTGTAACAATTATTCAATGCAGCGTGGCGAAGAAAATCAGGTACGGCGTAGCGGCGTCGTGGCAATCAAACGACCAAGAATAGCACTTCGAGAAGAAAGAGAACCGTGTAAAGATTGCGGTGGTATTTTTATTTCTTCTTCTTTTTCGATGGCATTCGGTGCGTCTAATGTTGAATTGAGCTGTAGGTTCCAGATGTCGTTGTTTGTGGAGAGGCCCAGGTCCAGAATATCCGTTATCTCTGTGCTGAATCGTGTGTCGTCTCAGAACATTCGAAATTATCCTCGTTCAGGCACAAGAGTGATTGTAGGGATCAGGAGCCTTCAGTCATGCCTATTACCACACACATTCACATAAAAATAAAAAAACTTACTGTACGGCTTGGCATAGAACGGCCACAACGGAGTGATCGGGTGCTCTCGGTTATGGTATCCTAATCCAGAACCTGTATACCGACATACGACAGAGCAAGAGTCGTTAGTCATTTCTTTCCGCAATCAACGCATTCACTGCGGCCCCTCTGGGCATAAACGTTGCTGTGCTGGCCAGAAGCCCGGTGCCCGAGCTCGCGACTCCACTTCCTCAGCTTGGGTCATGATTAGCGAAACAGCAGTTGCCCGGAATCTGTAGAGGACAACCTTCGTGCCCAGCGCCCCAGCTTCCGCCCTCTGGTTGACCAGATTGGGACTGAGCATGGACTGAGTTGGTGGGCCGACGGCACACCGAGGTGGACTGTGGTCAATATCGAAAACAGCGGGGATCGGGAATTGGGGAAGGGTAAAACTTCAAAATCTCAAGCCAAATGCCGAAGATATGGAACGAAATCTGTAGGTTGATAGCTATAGCAATAGCCCGGTCCGCCTCGGACCGGAGGCATACGGCCACCAGAAGGAACCAGCTGGCCAAATGGCTAGCCGGGCCGATTCGGCCCGACGGCAATTGGAAGGGACCGTACGCGTATACGCCTAATCCCTTTAGCGTACAACGATAATTTCCCTTCTATTCCTTCTACCAAACATTATTAACAATAATAGCAAATATACTCGTTTTCACCCCTTATTTAAACCTCTTTATATATAAAAATTAACTTACCAACACTGATTAGTAGTTAAATAGTTAACTATAAATAGCAAGGTAAAAGAAACAAATCTTACCTTAAAAACCGCTGCAATATTCCCTAGAAAGAGTATACTATTTATAATGATAGGCTTTATGCTTTTAGCAAAAAATAATAAACGGCTTGCAAAGGGACTTTAGCAAGAGTTATTACTAGCAAGAGGCTATTTTCTTTAACTATTAAAGATAGCTAAAAAACTTTAGCAAAAGTTATCATTAGCAACCCTTTTAATGCATCTACAATGTAGAATAATATATAAACAACTTTAAAACCTTTTTATAAACGCTGGCGGCTTATTTAATGCTATATTATACTCTTAAGAAGACAATTAATTTTATATAGAAACACTAAAACCTCTTATAAGGTTACAACGACAAAAGACAACTAGTAGACCTCTTTATTAAGTGCTTTTGCCCTTATAAAAATCTTATAATCTTTCTTATTTTTACCATGTAATAAAAGCATTAATAATACATATATATATAAATATATTAGCAACCCTAAAGCACCCTATATTATATTTTAACCTCTTTTTTATTTATTTTCACTTTGTTTTTAAATATATACATATATGTATAATAATCTAATTTCCCCTTTGCTTTTTACCTTTTGCATTTTATTACTACGCTATATTTATCCTAAGAATCTTTATCCCTTAAATTAAATAACCTAAATTAAACTAGTATAGCTAATTTTAATAGTTTAAACAACCTTTTAGTTAAAAAGACAAAAACCTTAATATTTAATTACAATGCCTAATAGCCTATTTTAATATTAAGCAACCTTTTAGCAAAAACTAAAATCTCTTAAACAATATAACCCTTACTTAACGCCTGCCTTTAATATAAAAAAATATAGCTAAGCGTTAGTTAAATATACTTATATATAGCAGTCGCTAAGGCAATTGCTATCTACCTTAAATAGTATAATAATAACCTCTTTTACTACTTTTATAAAAATTTTAATAAATAAACCGCTAATATATTTAATGCTATCCCCTTTAACCTATATTATAACCTTAAGCAAATCTTTTATTAAAATAAAGTTTATACTAAGCAAAATAACGCTTTTATTAAACTATATTTAATAACTTTTACTGCTTATAAAAAACCCCTTAAGTAAAACCTAATTAAGCTTTAAAATTAAAAACTTAACCTAAAGTTATATACTTATAAATAATAGCAAAATATCTTGCTATTAAAACCTTTTTAACCTTTATAATAAGAGAAAGCGCCTTAATAAAAGCCTTAGATTTATTAAGAGAAACCTTGGCAAAAACGACTAAATAGCATATAATAAACTATTAAAAAACCCTTAGCATACTCCTAAATTAAAAAAGCTCTAGGGAGTAGCTTGTAATAAAGCCCCTTGCTATTATTGCCTTTGTTATAATTGCAATAAAACCCCTTGCAACTATTATTTTTATTATATATATAATAAACTATATAACACCTGCAACAAAACCTCTTAAAAGTGCCCTTTTAATTATACTTATAATAAAACTCTTTAAGATTGCCTTTAAAACAAGGCCCCTCTGCGTTAATTTTAGTAAACTATATAATAAAACCACAATCATTGCCCTTTAACCATTTATATATACTATACAACACTTTATTCCTAATATTAAAACCGCTTATACACTATTACAATCCCTAGCAATATAACTTATATAAAACCCTTTCTTTACTCAAATACCCAAATAACTACATTGATATTTAAACCTTAACTAGCTTTATAAAGATATATAGCCTAGATTAAAAGTATATAAGTAAACTATATAACTTATTAAATAATAAGCTTAAAACCTTTTTTAATCTTTGTTAATATGCTTAAATTAAGCTTAGCTAATTTTACGCCGTTTTTTTAAAGATTTTAACCAATTGCGCTTAATAATTTTATAAAAGCTATGTTATTTATTTTAATACATTTATAAAAGCCTATATTAAAATTAAACAGCACTTTAATATAAAAGTCAACTACTTTTACTATTATATAAACTAAATTTTAATAACCTTTAATAAAATTAAATAGTAGAATAAAGGGAAGAACTTTTATAAAATTCTTAAAATCTTGTTTAATAAACTATAATTATATTAATATACTTTGGGACTAAATTATATAAGTAAATAAATACTTAAGATTATAATAATTAAAGCCTGCTATAGAGTATATAAACTTAAATATACTTTTTTTAAGCTTGCTATTACCTGCAAAAAGCTATTTTTCAACCTATACTCTTTAATTAAAACCTATTTTGCTTATAATCTATAATAGCAATTAACCGCTAATAAAGTAGATAACTAATATTATTTAAATTATTGCTATAGTAATAACTATAGCAGAGGTAAAGGCTTTTATAATAGCCCTTATAGCAGCTTTTATCTGTATAACAGCTTTTAAAGCTATAGTAGCAACTATTATAATAACCGCCCTTTTTAGCAGCATATGCTATAAAAAAAGAAATATTACGTATATAGTAAAAAAGGTTATTAGTTAATAAAACACTTTTAAGAGAAATATAATTAATTATATAATTAGTTTATTGCCAACTGCTAATTTAACAATAATAATCTTAATAGCTTTAAAACGTATCTAGCAAGTTATAAAAGTAATAAAGCAAACTAAATATAGCTAGAAAATAAAGTTAACAATAATAATAAAAACTATAAAAAAAAAACCAAAGCCTCTACTTAGCTTATAAATCAAAGCTTCTTATACTGCTTTATTAGCAATAACGTTTATTTTGCTAATAGCCCTAATATAGACGCTACGCAATTCCTTATCAAAGACCGCTATACCTAGTTATAATTCTAAGGCATACTACCTAATATAAGTGCTACAAAGATATCTATAGCTAGAAAAGAGCAATTCCTTGCCCTATAACAAAAAAACCCTTTTATTTAGCTTAATAAATCAGCAGTAAAATAAACCTTAATTAAATTTGGCAAAGAATTAATAATAAACTTAATTAGAACTATTGCCATTAACACTCTAATTAAGCACATTAACTTTTATATGCTAAACGCTCTAACACTCTTTTTACTTTGCTTTGTAAATATAAACTAATTATATATTTAATTTAATAACCTAATAGACCAACTTATTTATAACAATAAAACCATCCTTATTATATATAAATAAAGCTATCTATAATTCTTTTTAAGCAAAAAAAAACAAGCAAGCGTCTTTTTTATAGAAATAAAGCTACAACGCCTTTATTATTACTTTAGCTACCTAGCAACATATCAACTTTACTAACTGCTTAAAAAGGCTAGTTATAATAACATTAATAAAAATATACTATAATTAATTAAAAAGTTCTATCACTATTGCTAATTGCATAGCAACGCCCTTTAACGCTTTAAGTTTACTTTAAAAAACAACTGCAAGTTTAATTATAAAATCTTTGCAAATATTATATATTTCAAAAGTTACCCTATTCTTTATATTCTAAACTCTTTAATAACTTTCTACAATAGCCGTTTTTTTTTATCTCTATTAGCTAAAAACACTTAAAAAGCCCTATGCTTATTATAAATTAATATCTATTAAAAACCTTCCAACGTAATTATATACAACGCTAATACTAATTTTACCTTTACAAAGTTTAGATTAAAAGTTAGGCTAATAGAAATCATATATAAACAAGTTTTTGTTAAAGCCCACTAATTAATTAGCAAGCTAAAATAATACTATACTCTACTTTAATAAACTTTTAATATCTTATATAATAAGCTTTATAATATAACGTTTAATAAAGCAATTTTGCAAATAGCTCTTAAAGCCGTTAATAATATTATTAAACCTTATAAGCTCATTCCTACCCTCTTTATTTTTAGCATATACCCTTATATAATAACTAATTTAGCTTTATTGCTATTAATTATTAAAAGAGCTAAAGTAGTATAAAAGGCTATAAAAGCATTATGCAAAATAATAGCTAAGCGTTAAGTAAAAAGCGCCCTTAATATTTAAAATAAACTATTTACTATAAATATGCTTAAGCTTTTACTTTAAAATAAAGTATAGGTTTAGCAAGAGAAAAATAGCTAGCAGGGGCCTTATAAGATTGTAGCCGTTAATAGTTATAATGTTACCCTTAAGATGCCCAACAAGCTTGCTACCTTTAGATTAACCGTCCTCTAACCCTACTATCGCAACCCTAATACCAACGCTCCTCTTCTTCCCCTAGCAACTAATAATAAAGACCACCAGCCCTTTAACAACGCCGCTAATGCCGTTAATGCCGTTAGCGATATAATTATAGTTGCTATAAAGCCTAAGCAAAAAAGACGACCTCCTAGCTTAAAAAACAAGCCGGCTAACGCCTTTCTAACAAGAAAAAAAGAGAATAATTATAACCTTATTATTAAGTTAAGGAATAACAGCATTATAACAACCCTAGGCAAGCTATTTAAAGCGTTTAACGCCCAAGAGGTAAATAACCTTATTAGCTATAGCGTCTTTAGCTTTAAACACTATAGCAAAGCTAAGCATAATAGCTATTATATCTTTAAAGCTTAAATAATATAAAAAGTTAAAGGCAAAACCACTAAACTCTATAAAAAGTTACGCTTAGTTATATAAAGCTATAATAATAAAAAGAAAGCATCTATTCTAACATAGTCTCCTACAATTTAACATACTAGCCAGCAATTAATTTTAGCCCTTGCTTTGTTATTATTGCAAAGCAGTATAACGCTATCATTACGCAACATTACCTAAGCATACCTATAATTACAAACCAAACTTACATATACTATACTAGCTACTATTCTAATTACTTTATAAACTAAATATTTTTAAAACATTATTATTAATGTAATTAAGCTACTTTATAATATTGCCAAAGCAAGTGTTTACTAATTTGCTATATACTAAGGCTACTACTAAAAAAAGCTTAATATATTAACCTTAACCTATAACTTATGCCTTCTAATTATTAATAAACCTTTAAAGACTTTTAGCCTTATTAGTATATAAACTAACAATACCTTTATCTTAGCTACGTTAGCTTTTTTAACACTAAAAGACTAAAAATTGCAAAATGCCTAATTTAAAGCTAAGCTTAAAACCTTTTTTTCCCCTAATACTACTTTAGATTTCAACAGCGCTATATTAATAATAAATAAAACTAAGCTAAACTTAAAGCAAAAGGGTTAAAACATTAAAATCATTTCTATTAATCCTAAGTTAGCTAACCAAGCCTAATAATATATAAAGCAATATATTTATAGTGCTTATATTGCTTTAATTTGCTAATTAAAGGCTTTTTTTAACTTATTTATTACTGCTTAAATTTAAAACCCTAATAAAGATAATTATATAAAGCTTAACGATCGCCTATAGTAGCAACTTAATAACTTATTAAAAGAGCTATAATATATTTCCCTTAATTTAATAACGGCTAAGCTTTTTGCATTTGCTAATAGCTCCTTAGCTAGCAACAAAGATTTAAGCTCTTAGATTAGGTTTATTTTAGCAATTAAAAATAAAACCAGTATTAATGGTTAATTTACATTAATAAAAAATCTCGTGTACTAAAGTTTTACCAAGTGCAAAAAGGTCACTTAGAGCTCTCTAGCGTTAGAGATCTACAAAACCGTTAACGCTTTTAATATTAGTTTTTTAATAGAAACAACGCTCTGCCTAATAACCAATAAACTTAGCCTTTCCACAATGCCTTTAGTTGTCTATATAAACTTATATTTTTTATATAAATGCCTAGTTAAATTAAATATAACTAGGGAAAAAAGGCTAATAATTAATATAATAGCTTTACGTTAGTTATATAAATAGCGCAAGATTACAAAGATATAATAAGTTAATAGCAATAACAACCCTACCAACGCTATAATAAAGGCTATATTAAATAAAGCGTTAAAATGCCTAGTTAACAATAATAAGTTAGCGGTATAAGTAGAAGGTTTTATTTAAAGGCTTATAAACTAAGCAATAAGTATATTTCCTTTATATAATATAACTATTACTTGTTTCTTTTTTATTTAGGCAATTAATTGCTTATAGCTTAAGTTTTAAACTAATCTTTTAAAGCATATAATAAGGGGTTATAAGCCAATATAAAAGACTGCTAGTGTAGGTTAATAGCTATAGCAATAGCCTGGTCTGCCTTAGACTAGAGGCATACGGCCACTAAAAGAAACTAGCTAGCCAAATGGCTAGCTAAGCCAATTTAGCCCAACAGCAATTAAAAGAGACTGTATGCGTATACGCCTAATCCCTTTAGCGTACAACGATAGTTTCCCTTCCATTCCTTCTGCCAAACATCATCAACAACAATAGCAAATACACTCGTTTTCACCCCCCATTCAGACCTCTTCGTATACGGAGATTGACTTACCAACAAAATCCATGTCACTCATGCATTGTGGAACCGCTGGAGGCCCTGACTGCACGATCGCTTGTCGCCGAAAGGTGGCCCAACTGAGCTTAGCTAGAATCATGTGCACAAAGCGTTCATGCGGAGCGGGCAATCCATCGTTCACTAGACAATTCTGACATGAAAGAAGGTCCTGCACAATTCCGAGAAGTCCGAAAGCCTCCCCTCCGTCTACGGTCGTGACGCTGGCAACCTTGGAAACAAGACCTAGGTAGGTAGTGAGCCATGATTGACTTTCACAACGTGGTCTAGGTGAGTCACTCTACAACAGTTGGAGTGCCAAAAACTGCCAACATGAAAATGCAAACGACTCTTTCGCGAGTTAGGCGCTTCTCGAGGCTAAATACACGTTAAGGAACAAGCGCCAACTGTACCAGGCACAAGCGAGTACTCGATCATTAGTCGACACATACCAGCCAGACCCGCATAATTGGCGTAAACCACATATCATACTGGATTTGAGATATCTTCACCATCAATATGGCATTGAGCTGGCCCATAACTCTTCTAATATGCGGCATCCTCTACATCTTCTCACTGGGCCTGGGATGCGCAGGCCTTGTCGCGTACAACATTTGGAACAGGAAGAATCTCCTGGGGCTCAGATTCAAGGAGACATATGGAGACTTGCCACGTTTGCACGAGGAGGAAGAAGACATGGCATCCGAGGACTCTCTGTACAACAAGGAAGGCTCGAAGAGGGGCCCAGAAGACACACTGGCTACCATCATGTCCATCGACCGTCTGGACTCGTGGAGAGATTCCAAAGGAACACTAGCTACTATCATGTCTGATCAGAGCTTTGGGTCCAGGCCGTCCTCCCGGCTTCCGACGGCAAAGACGTCTTTTCATGGGAGGGACGACCTCAAAAGGGCGACGACGGTCACAGTTCGATCAATACCCAGCACATTTTCGAGCGAACACGAGAACTGTAAACACGGAACCCCGACGAAAGCTCCTGCAGACGACTTGACCGGAAGTGGTTCCGAGGCCACATTGGTATACGCACCCGCACCCGCACCCGCACCCGCATCAGCCGGAGACGCTGAGAGAGCGGGCAGGAACATGTCGCCATGTGATGGGCTAGGGAGCATGCGGCGAGGGAAATTGAGGGAGTCTCGGTCCCAATCCATGTTGGCTGTGCCTAGGGCTCCACTGGATGCACGATACAGTGCAAGCATATATTCGCGGGACTCTTGGGAGTATCAATGATGGACGAGCGACAAGTTGGTGGCAGAGCTGGAGCGCCATACCTACTCATTCAAGTATTCAGCACCACAAAATGTCAAGGCAGAGTCAACCTCGCAAGCTGGGACACGAATGTCCGTCTGTCATCAACCGTTCTACTGCGTTCTGTGCCCACCTGCACGCCACAGACTGACTTTTCACACCACTCAAGAGTTCCCAAAAAATGCCAAGCACCATGGCCCCAGGCCTCCTACGTCATTCCAAAGCCGAGAAGCAGACACATTGCCCGCAACAATTAGGTGAAGCCTGGCGTTTTCCAGTATATACAAAACCTACTGTTGGTGACAGGCACCAGGCGAGATTTGATATTTTCAGTCCCCATTTGGGTCGGCCTACCGTGGATGATTGTGGCGTGAATTTGGGGCATCTCGATCCTGATGACAACAAGATGCTCCTCGGCATAGAGACAGGGCGCTTGACTGACAGGCGCAAATCAGAGTTCTCCGTTGCAAAATCCCGGAAAACCGTCTGTGAAGCCAGGATTCGTAAGGGCCAGGCCCCCAAATTTGAAATGCCTTTGTCAGTCTGGAGCGTGCTGAATGTGCTTTGGAAGCAAAGCGAAGCAGGAGAAAAGAACGCCCTGGCGTGGGGAGATTACAAAGTATCAGGCAGCTACTCACTGAGACTGACCTCGGGAGCTGAGAAGACGCTCTAGGAAGAATCATTTGGATTCCCTATAATCCCCCAAGTACTCATACCCATCATCTGTCGCCGCCCATACAACGTGTGCAGGCGGCAGAATGGCGCCACACTGCATGCCATGGCCAGGGCCCCAGTGTTATATCAAGGTACTCTGTAGCAATACTTCTTTTTTAACGTTGCTATGATCATGATGCAACTCAGCTCAAACCCTTTTTCCCCAGCCTCCGGATGTCAAATGCAAGCACTGAGATCCTGGCAGCATACATACTACTCAAGTATGCACCTGTAGCACTACCTGCAGGCCCGCTATGTAGGCAAGTACTTTGTACCTAGATACTTAGTAAAAGTACAGGTACTTGAACGGGAAAGAGAGGAGATCCCAAAACCTGCAGATTAACTTTGGACTTGAATAAAATGGAGGCTTAGCAAGTCACAAAGACACCTGCCCAAGGGGCAAAGCAGAATGTGTTCTGTATCATAGACAAAGAATTTTGTTCGACAGGAGGCAGAAGAAGAAAAATCAAAGGCTTCGAAGTTGGGAGGCGGTGGACAGTGGACTCGCCTGACACGTCGCGGCACGGACCAACAACAATAAGCAGGCATCCTTGCCGCCTTTTCGTCAGGGGATCGGATTTTTAAGCTCCAAGCTTTCTGCTCAGCCCATCCGTTGTCTTGTTGCGCGACCTGTCCACTGTCTCATCCTCAACCACGCGTCGACCCACCACCCGCTTCCACATCTTCTCGACGCATCCCCCGACAGACCAATTCACAATGCCTCCGAAGTCCACTCGCTCCCGCGCTGCCGCAAAGGCCGCGCCTGCCGTCAATGGCGCGGCCGCCGCGCCCAAGAAGCGCAAGGCACCCGACGCGGACGCCAAGGTTGCGCCGACTAAGAGAGCCAGGACGAGCTTCGACACGGACAAGCTTGAGGAGGCCATCGAGGAGATCGAGCCGGCGAAGAAGCCTGCCGCCAAGAAGACCAAATCATCCAAGCCTGCTCCCAAGCGCGCCGGCGCGAAGTCGTCTTTCTCGGTAGAGCCCACGTCCGGACTCGCCATCTTCAAGGCCTCGCCTCCCAACACTTCCTCTCTCCCCGTCATCAACGAAGCGCCTGCTGATGTCCTCACCGTCTACGTCTTTGGCACCGGCGACATGGCCGGCGAGCTCGGCCTCGGCGGCAAGAAGAAAGAAGCCAAGCGCGCCTTCGCCATCCCCAAGCTGAACCCCAGCGAACCCGACAGTTACCGCGTCGTACAGCTCGACTGCGGTGGCATGCACAACATCGCTCTGACAGAGGACAGCAAGATCGTAACTTGGGGCGGCAATGACCTCGGTGCCCTCGGCAGAGACGCTGCCTGGGATGGTGGCCTGCGTGACATGGACGACGAAGGCGCCGGCTCGGGCTCCGAAGACTCTGATGACGAAGCTCTTAACCCCGTCGAGTCGACACCTACACACATCCCCGAAGACAGTTTCCCCAAAGACACGAAATTCACCTGCGTTGCTGCCGGAGACAGCTGCAGTTTTGCTGTCACAGACACCGGCCTCGTGTACGGTTGGGGCACGTTTACAGTAAGCCAGCCCTGGGTCGACGCGTCTCTGATTATGCGCCTTGCGGATACTAACGCGGACTGCCAATAGGACAGCGAGGCGAACCAGTGCTTTTTGTACTACAACGAGGAGACCATCAAGAAGCAGGACACGCCCATGTTGATACCTGGTCTGCAAAACATCAAGAACGTCGTCTGCGGCGCAAATCACGTTGTCGCCCTCGATCATTCTGGCCGCATATGGACATGGGGAGTAAACGAGAAAACTCAGGTTGGCCGGCGCGTTCACGCAGCGCAGGACTTCAAGGACAACTTCTACCCTGCCGTTGCCGACATGAGTCGGTACGGTGTCAAGAGCGTTGCAGCCGGCCCGTACCATTCCCTGGCCGTCGACAACAAGGACAGGGTATTCGCCTGGGGTATGAACAACTTCGGTCAAGCCGGATACGCGGCCAATGCTGGCGCCGACAACGCAGAGCTGCCGTACCCCATGCATATCAAGGCCCTCTCAAAACAAGGAATTGAGCAGATGGCTGCCGGCTCACATCACTCGTGCGCCGTGACCAAGGACGGGCGCGCTCTCGTGTGGGGCCGGATCGACGGCGGCCACCTCGGGCTCAAGTTATCCCAAGAACAGATCGACAACCCCAAGGTGGTCCGCAAGGACGAGTACGAGAAGCCGCGGATTCTGCTCCTGCCCACCGCTGTGCCAGACATTGGCGAGGCTACATACATAGCCTGCTCCACGGGCCACACGATCATCATCAACAAGGAAGGCAAGGCGTTCGCGTCGGGATACGGCTCGCAGTACCAGCTTGGAAACGCGAAGGACGACGACGTCGAGGTCGCCGAGGAGGTCAAGGGAAAGCAGCTGGAGGGCGTCAAGCTCTCGTGGTGCGGAGCCGGGGGCCAGTTCAGCATCGTGGCCGCGCCGGTGTCGAAGCAAGCCAACGGGACCAAGTAATCTGCATAGCGAATGATTTCTGTGTACACTCTCAGCATACGCATAGAACGAATGGCATATGTTTAGAAGTCTGAAGACCATGGGCAGTTTGTTCACTCGTCGGTGTATCTGCTTTGGTCCGAAATGCAGCTGGTAGAAAAAAAGGCGTCTTTCTGCCTGCGTGCCTGGTACGCTTTGCTCACTTCAGCCATGTTCACTGCGGTTCAAGAGCAGACCGCACACACAACGCTGTGGTCCCCGTCCCTCACAACGAAATCGCCAAGGACTGCGCATCAGTGGACATCCTCACTGCCGAATATACGTGGGTTCTCTGGATGTTAGGTGCGACAAATTTTGGCTACAGGCTGTCAAGGCGTGGCGCGAGTATTCCTCTGCTGGCATTTACACGTGTCAACGTCTCGAGTGTCCCTGCTCTTCGCGCCCTGCTGGACCGCCAGGATCGTGGCAAGTGGCACCTTGGCGCCCTCTTGGCCTCGTGCGCTTCCTTGCTCATCACGCAGCCGGTTCTGGTGAGCAGACCAAATGCTTCTGACGGGTCGTTCCTCTTGTCCCTTGTCTCACCCGTCCCTCCAAACCCGTTTTCCTTGGCGTGGCTACCAAGTAGTCGGCCATGCAATCCCTGTACATGGCGGTCCGCCTTCCAAGCTGGCTGCGAAGCTTTTCACCGGAGACCGGACACAAGCGAGGTGAGATGAAAGGCATACTGGAAAAGTGTCTACAAGATGTCTCTGCTCTCGCCGACCATGCTATGGTATCGAAACACCCATGGGGTTTGGCATGGGCTTGACTGGAGGTATAACGCACTGTGGGATTCGCACTGCTAGGTACTTCGGGCACCGGCCAAATTCGCGCTCCGTTAGTATTTACATAGGACGCAAACAGTGCCGCCCTTGCCTCTAGCCTAGAGCTCGATGTGACTACCCGCGCTTGGCTCGTGTCGACCGGCTTGAGGTCCGGGCCGGTGCATATCTAGATTCAAGTTTGTCCCAGTAGGGCTCAAGATCATCTCGATATTCCGTGCCATGTGAAGACTTGACCTCGGACGTGCTAGTCCTCATTGTTCAAGGTCTCGAGTGCTGCAATTCTGCAGACCGGATAAACCCCCCCCCCCCAAGCCATCAAAGTTCTTTGGGCGAGTCAGCGAGTTGAGTCTTCGACTGGGCAGAAAAATACATGATCAAGTTCGCAAAGGAGCCATTATACCGGGTGTTGCTCTACGTTGAAGATGCTCACAGCAAACTGCAGGATACGATATACTCAATATCATAGGGCGCGAGCACAGTGACACTAGTATGGCTCGCCGCGCACCTCCGCCTTTCAATAGCCAAAGAAGTTCCAGAGCGAACACGTATAGGCCAGTCTGACATTACTACTTGGGTATAGTTGGCCCACATGTTCATTAAAGTCAGATGCTGTTCTTTTCGAGTCGAAGGAATCCCTTGGCATGGCAGCATAAAAATTGAAGATAAAAAAATCATTCCAAGCTTATTAACAAACACGCGCGCCACAGTGATGGTGAAAAAATGCCATAATCTACTTACATGTACCGCTTATTCGACTTACTCTTGTTAACCTTTTCGCGTCGAAAAAATTTTCTTATCTACATAGGTACATACTATTACGTCTTTGCGGAAGACTTCGACACATCTTATACCTAGGTACCGAGGCGAAGATGAAACTATTTGTCGTCGCTGCCCTTGTGAGCGAGGCTCTGGCCTCACTTTCAGTCGACTTCTCCTCCAAAGGTCAGTAATTACATGCTGCCTCAATAGCAACAACCATCGCAGCTGTCACTTCATCGCGGAAGAAGCTGTGCACGTTTTGTTGACATTTTTATCTTCTTAACAGCTTCCATCCAAGCCGCAGCAGCTCTCAAGGCCGAAGATGTTATGAGCTACTACCACGGTCGTGACTACGGGCAGACCCCAGGGATCCTGCCCGGACCCCCTCCCGATGGTCCCTATTTCTGGTGGCAGGCCGGTGCCCTCTGGGGAACCATGGTCGACTACTGGATGTACACGGGCGATGGACGGTACAACGACGTGGTGACGGATGCGCTCTTGCACCAAGTCGGGCCGGATAGGAACTACATGCCTCTCAATATCTCAGCCACGATCGGCAACGATGATCAGGTAAGCCGGGAACCGAGCACGCGAGTGCAGACGACCGAGAGACTGACTGTAGCAAGGCGTTCTGGGGCATGTCCGCAATGCTCGCCGCAGAGACCAAGTTTCAGAACCCACCACCGTCGGAGCCCCAGTGGCTGGCACTCACCCAGGCCGTGTACGAAGCTCAGAAGCAGTCCAAGGAGGGTGACACCCTCTGCGGTGGTGGCTTGCGATGGCAAGTCCTCGCCTGTGAGAAGCCCCAAATCCATCTGTGATCTGATTCGATCCAGGGCCCAGACACTGACCACGTCTTCTCTTTTTCAGTGAATGGCGGATACACCTACAAGAACTCGATCTCAAATGGCGCCTATGTCAACATGGCAGCAAGATTAGCCCGATATACAGGGGACGACAGCTATGCACGTGAAGCCACGGCTATATTCGAGTGGATGCAGAAGATTGGCCTTGTAGATGAGCACTACAATGTCTTCGACGGCGCTCACACAGATCATGATTGCAGGGATATTAATAGGGCACAATTCTCGTACAATGCAGCGGTCCTGCTTCAAGGTAGTGCCTTTATGTGGGATATCGTAAGTCGACCCAACGTTGAAGTCCCCCAAAACCCCTGTACAGTCCTTCGGCCACCGTCTTTTTGTTAGTGGAAAGACGCAGATCGACTGACAATAGTATCCTGGTGACAGACTAGAGACGACCGCTGGGCCAAACACGTCGACGGCCTCCTCGACAACCTTCTGACCGTCTTCTTCCACGACGGCGTCGCGTACGAGCCGGCCTGCGAAGGTACGGCGAACCTCCCCGCGGGCGGCTGCACCAACGACATGCAGTCCTTCAAGGGCTTCGTGCTCCGCTGGATGGCCAGCGCCGCGCAGCTCTGCCCCTGGACCCGCGGCCGGATCATGTCCGCCCTGCGGACCTCGGCGGAGGCGGCGGTGCAGACGTGCGCCGGCGGTGACAGCGGGCGCGTGTGCGGCATGACGTGGGAGACGAGGAAGCACGACGGCCACACCGGCCTCGGGCAGGAGACGAGCGCGTTGTCGGCTCTGATGACCTTGCTGGTAGAGAAGGAAGACGATGTGGGCGAGGCCCACCCAGACGACCACGAGATGCTCCCGCCGCCGGTGACCCAGAACACCGGGGGTATTAGCGTGGGCAACCCACATGCAGGCGAGAGCAGACGCAGGGCCAAGCCGAAGGTCTTCAAGCCAATAGAGCAGAAAGATGTGGTCCTTTCTGCGGTACTGACCTGTTTCCTGATTGTTGGCGCGTGGGTCATGTTCGTCTGCATCAGTCTGGACGTTGGCGAGGGGGCCTGGGCAGGCGGCGCTCTCCAGGGGCAACCTTAAGATGTGGAGCCGGAAGTTCAAGTAGAGCGAGGTCGACATGATCGATGCCAAGCCTATCACGTCCCGAGGAGACCAGATCATCATCCTTCTTCAACATGGCAGCCGCGAGGTCGTCGGGAAAATGGTGGAACCGAGCGTGAATATCGACACGACGGCACCTCGCGTGGACGGGGAGGTAACGAGACTGTCGATGGGACATCGAAGGTGCCTGTACACAACGGTGGATTCATGAGTGACCGTTCAGGAAGAAGTGCTCGTGGATAGATTGGAGGACGAGGCCCACGAAACTACGAGGGACTTCACTTCAACAGGCTCGGAAACCCCACGCTAAAAGAGCTGGAGATGCCCCGAATCCGAGCAGTCGTCACGGCAATGGGCCTCGACAAGACAGAACAGAGGTGGAACGAAGCAGTCGGCGAGAACGGCGTCAAGATGTCGAAGAATGATGGAAAACACGGCCCGAACACGAGACATCCTCGCCCCAAGGGGGTTTCCTCAAGGCCGCACGTGTTGATCGAGGTCGTCGACGTTGACTGCATGCAGAACTAGACCCTCTGAAAACATACAGGACGCGCGGGTTGAGTTGCAGTGGACTCGGGCCGGACCGCGGCAGACAGACCGAACGGCAGATTGATTGATAGACGAAGTATCGTCGACCCCGCTTCAAGGCACCCCCACCTCTCGGCACGGATCTGCCGTCTGGATCATGACGTCTTAGAAGGGCATCCCGGGTCTTCACGAATTCCAGCAAAAGGCTTCCCGTGAAGGTTTTCGAAGGGCTTGGGGGCCAATAACCCACAAGCAAAGCGCTCGTTCAACGTAACAAAGCGCAGCCATGGACGCCAAAGCCAGCCAACGCGCCTTCTTGGTGGCACTCCGCCGGAAGTTTATCACAGGTTGCCACATCCTGCACTACCATGCCGTGCTCGACGCGTACGGACATCTGTCTGTCAGACACCCCTGCAACCCGGAAGTCTTCATCATGAGCAAGTACATCGCGCCAGGCACCATCTCCTCACCAGATGACTTGATCGAGTACCACGTCAGCAACGCCGAGCCGCTGGATCCGAATTCGACGAAGGGGTACTCGGAGAGGCACATCCACTCGGAGGTGTTCAAGAGGCACCCGGGCGTACAAGCCGTGATACACAGCCACGCCGAAAGTGTCATCCCATACACGATCTCCGGCGTCCCTCTGAAACCGTGCTACCACATGGCCGGTTTCCTCGGCCTGGGCGGCAAAGGAACCCCCGAAGTGTACGATGTCGCACAGTTCCTCAAGGACGGAGATACGCCGGACATGCTCGTACGGAACTCGCATCTAGGCGAGCCACTGGCCGCTTGCTTTGATGGAGGTAGTGTCGTGGCGTTGATGAGAGGACACGGTCTGACGGTTGTTGGCGACGGTATAGAAGAGGTCGTGTCCAGGGCCATTTACACGATGAAGAATGCTAGCATCCAGACTGCAGCGTTGACAATGCAGACTGCTTTTGCGGCACAGGCCGGCCAACAGGGCCAAAAAGGACTGCAATTCTTAAGTCAGGATGAGTCGAGAGCCGCCACACAAATGTCGAAGTGGTCTGCTCAACGGCCATGGAAGTTGTGGGAAAGAGAAGTTGAGGCTTGCGGGCTCTATCGCAATGCGGCTTGATAGTGTGCGCGAATACAGCTCATTTCAGGACTCTGCGCCCGTCTGGCATCCAATGTGACTCCTTGTTAGGCGGACTTGTGCCGACTCGATTTTTTCAGCAGCACGTCTCCGCCTTTCAGCGCATAATACACACCTATGAGTCCTTGGACCGGCCAAATGGACCTGACCCGCCGTCTAAGTGACGCCTTCATCGAAGCTTTAGACGTCCCCGTCTCGTTTGCGGGATCGACCTTGACCCTGACTTTGTCGTAGACCGTAGGCAAGTACTCAGCGCCGTACTTCTTACGCAGGGCGAAATACGAGTCTCGATCGTAGAGCTCCCAAAACTCATCTTCACTATAGTATACGTGCGCGTAGAGCGTCTTCCACCTGCCCAGCTGTCGGACCTTGGTCTCCAGCGCTCTGTTCTTCAACAAAGCCTTGTTCGCGTCCCACGAGCTGAGACCCCAAATGCCAAAGTTCAGCAGATCTGGGTAGTCTGGAAGACCCATCGTAGCGTGAATTCCGTGGCAGGAATCTGGAGAATCTCGTCGTACGCTCAGCGGGCAAAGCCAGACTGGGTAAATACCCACTTCGTCGTCGAGCCAAGTCTTAAATTTCCCGCATCTGTCGAAAGGTATCCCGCAGTCCTGTATCATGTAATGCTTTGCAAAGTCCGTCTTCGCCTGCGCAGTGTTGATGACACGTGTGTACATGAATCGGTCCAGTACATAACGGGTGATGCGATTGAACGGCAGTTTGAAATACTTGAACGCTTCTCGGCCGGTCCAGAACCCGCCTCGATCATAGCGGAAAAGGTAGTCCACGAGCGGGATGTGATCCGTCACCGTTATTCCAGGCGACTTTGTAAGGTTGGAGTGAACCTGCTTGGCTCGGAGGTAAAACCATGGATCCTTTCTCCGTGTAAAATGTCTCGGTCGCTCGCCCGCTGGAAGGTCGTCAGTGAGGCGGCCCGAGCAAATCACTGATGAGTCTTTGGTGAACATAATCGCGTCCAAATAGTCATTATCCTTGCCTTCGGCGGCCTCGTCCTTGATTTTCGCCAGGGTCTCATCGAAGCCTCTTGTGAAGTGATACGTCAGCTCAACGTACTTCTTGGCCTCTGTAAGCTGCACGCGGAGCAGCGTAACGACGCCCAGCGTGCCAAACGATGAAGCTGCGCCCCAGAAGAGGTCCCTCTTTTCGACCTTGGAGGCCCAAGTCACCTCCCCAGTTGGCAACACGATCTCGATCTCGTCGACGGTCGCCTCGAACAGGCCAAAGCGGAACGAGCTGCTCTCACCGGCACTGCCGGAAAAGCCACCACCGACGGTAATACTCGGGAATTCCATCACGACTCGCGGGACGAGGCCGTATTCCATCGTGACGGCGACAAGAACGTCCATGGGAACATTTGGCTCGACACAGGCAGTTTGCGTTGTCGTATCGACGCTCAGGACCTGGTTCAGCGAGCTGGTATCCACGATGTTGTCTCGATCCCGTTCGGACGGTCTTGTGCTCAGACTCGAGCCGTGATAGTTCCTGAACGGCTTTTGCTCCTCGCAGAAATGCTTCACCCGTGCGGCGATGGTTGCGACCACCGCATTGTGGGCTTCCATGTTCTCGACGCAAGTATCTCAGTCCGAGTGTCTATAGACATGCCTTGGAATAAAACGAAGGCCGGGATTCTTCAAATAGAGAGCAACACGGAAACATGATTCGCTGTAAGATGAGTTCCAGATGCCACTTGAGAGCACTGCTGAGATACCAGATCTCTTTGGAGTCTCCCTGGCCGCGAAGGTGAAGGAGGACGTCAAAACAAGATGTGGCCCAAGCGCGTGCAAGTGGAACCATACCCATTCTAACCCTACCCCTAGCACCTCCTCAGGTGTAAGCGTAACCAACCTACCCCCCCCCCCCCGGCCCAACGCCAACCGCTGCTAACCTGGAAGTGTCAGAATCCGAGTGTGGACCCGGTCTGACACCTCCTAAATCCCCACAGAGCTGTCGAGGTGTCCAGTAATCTGCCTAGGAACATCTGACATGTCAATTTCAGGTAGTAAAAGTGCCTGGAAGGAGAAGAAATAGCCCAAATTATTTCTCTCCGGGCCGCTGCTCGCCCACAACGCTGCAATCACATGTCAACTGCGCATTATTTATTTGACTGCACACTTACATACGCGGGCACAAACCGGGAATAACACAACACCACCGGATCGTTGTGTATCACTTGGACAGACATAACTGCCTTTGCCCTCAATTTTGTAATCTGGTCAAGATCGACTCTGATTGTTCTGCGCGCGGAAGTTGCCTATCTAAGAGCCGTATCAAGTTGCCGGCAGGATGGAGGGTGGGGACATTGGAGGAGGCGCCTTGATAGCTCTCCGTCATATCACAGATGATTGCCTTCGAAGCATTCAGAGAAGTTCGATATAATGGCGTTCATCGCCTGTACGTACTCTTCGCAACTCGTCATACTTACTCACTCAATGTGACAAGTCACAAGAAGTGGTTTTGTTTTCTCCGAGGCCGGTCATAAGAACCATTGCTTTGTTCCTTTCTACATTACACAATCTTACCGTATCCTCAGAAAGCACCATGGCTCCTATTGATATCGGCGTCTTCATTCCAATCGGGAATAATGGGTGGCTGATCTCGACTACGTCGCCGCAATACAAGCCCAGTTTCGAGCTCAACAAGCAGATCGTCCAGAAAGCTGAGGAGTACAACCTGGACTTTGCCCTTTCCATGATCAAACTGCGAGGCTTTGGTGGCCCCAGTGAGTTCTGGGACCACAACCTGGAATCATTCACGTTGATGTCGGCCCTGGCGGCTGTCACGACCAAGATCAAGCTCTTCGCCTCGTCCGCAATCCTCACCCTACCTCCGGCCCTGGTGGCCCGCATGGCCACGACCATTGACTCGGTGGCTCCGGGGCGATTTGGAATCAACATAGTCACAGGGTGGCAGAGTGCGGAGTACTCCCAGATGGGGCTGTGGCCCGGCGATGCGTACTTCGGCTACCGCTACGACTATGCGACCGAGTACGTGCAGGTCATGAAGGATCTGTGGAATGATGGTGTGTCCAACTTCAAGGGCAAGCACTTCACCATGGAGGACTGCAAGCTGTCGCCCCGGCCCCAGCAGCCAATCAAGGTCGTGGCGGCTGGACAGTCCGGGCGCGGGATCGAGTTCGCGTCGAACTATGCAGACTACAACTTTGCTCTCGGCGCCGGCATCAACACACCCACGGCCTACAAAGACGCCAGCACTAGGCTGGTGGAGGCGGCCGCCAAGGTGGACCGTGACGTGGGGTCGTACGTCTTGTTCATGGTCATAGCCGAGGAGACGGATGAGGAGGCGCAGAGGAAGTGGAAGCTGTACAACGACGGGGCGGACGTCGAAGCGCTCGCTTGGGTGAAGGGCCAGAGCACCAAGGATGTAAAAGCCGACGCAAATGCGACGAGCAGCAAGTTGGCAGAGGGGACTGTCAACATGAGCATGGGAACTCTGGTTGGCTCGTTTGAGAAAGTGGCTGCGATGTTGGATGAGGCCGCGTCGGTCGATGGCACGAAGGGGCTGATGCTGACCTTCGACGAGTTCCTGGAGGGCATTGAGAAGTTCGGACAGAAGATTCAGCCCTTGATGAAAACCAGGGAGGGAAAGGCCTAGATGCAGTCTAAAGCCAAGATACAGGGACTAGCGATGTCAAGAGGTCTCTGTCAGTTATTTTCACCAATCAAAGTTGCCGTGGCATACTCTTGGGCCATCGGCCTGAGATCTCATCGAGATGTGAGTGCTGTCAAGGGCATATACCTCATTCGATCAGTCTGCCTCATCACACCGGCTGAAATCTTACAGAGACAGCAGCCTGGAAGCTTGTCAGCTCCAAACCATGCCTCTTTTTGTTTGTAAACATTGACGCCATCTTTCAGGGAAGCGTTGGCTGAGTGTATGCATCGGATGAGGCGGAGAGGCGGATGTGTGCCGGAAAGTATAATATAAGGCCCTTTCTACCAAGAAGCTCTTCGCAAGTTCCATGAAACCCCCGACGGACCAAGACCACGGCACCACGTATGCGATGCATCATAGGATCCCAACGAGTCAGCAATAGTCCAAGTCTTGCCAAGCCTTCCCCATGCATGATGAGGACTGACTTCTCGTTCAGGAATGAAAGCACACAGGGTGTCACAGGCAGTAAGCCGCAGGATGTAAATGCATTATGGATTACTTTGGCACAGGATTACTGTATGCCAAGGCTGATAGATCATTTGTGTCTGTAAGCGATTCCTGCCTGCGGCCTGCCCAAGGACTACCCTGGGTGGATGTGCTGGTGGCTTGCATTTCGTGCCTTCAAGCCATAGGTACTCTTTAATGCTCCGCCTGGATCCGTGAATCATGTTTGCAGAACTTCAGAAATTGGCATATGCATGTTGGGGATAAGTTCAAGCCCATCTGTGCAAAGAGAAGCGACTTCCAAGTTGCATTACAGCGAGAAACCAATCAAGGGGTCGCGGCCAAGTACATATGTAACACTGCCACCAAAGAGGAGCTGACCGTTCTGTCTTGGGCGCCCCGATTGAAAAGATCCCGGGAGGAGCTCCAAGGACTATCTCCCGGAGTTCAAGATATCTATAAGAAGGACAACTATTCCTTGGATAGCCTACACGTTTCTGAGATTCTGAGATTCCCAACACAAAGCCACCACGGACACATCAAAACTCTTCAATAAAAATCAGGACCGAAGGCACAAAGATGCAAGTCAAACTATTCTTCGCCGTACTCGCTGCTTGTGCCACAGTGGCAGCGATTCCTGTGGAGCCTAAGGGTTCTATTCGTGGTAAGTATCATGACTTGGGATCACCTCACATGTGACTGACTATTTTATGCCTCAGACCTCACTCTGCCTTCCGACACTACCAAACGGGGCAACGCTGAGGCTGTCCGCCGTCAAGATGATGACCTCTTCGAGTAAGTACATAACTATCCAGTCCCACTTCAGTGCCTGGAATTGCTTCAATTGTCGCCAGATCTCTGACATTTACAAGTGACGACGACGACGATGATGGTGATGATACTGATAGCGATGACGGAGACGATGGCGATGATGACTGAGTTCTTGGAGGTGCGCACAGGCAGCAAACTCTAGCAGCGTAGCAGCTTCAACTACTAGGCCTTACCTGCGTCAAAATTCCTATTGTCTAATTCTGCGGTCATTATCCCAGCATCAAATCTTTCTATTCTCTTGAAGTATGCATCAGAGTGTGTGAAGAGAAACATGGCAAGCAGTCCATAGTGAAGAATTAGAACCTTGAAATTGCATTTCTACGATCACTTTACTGCATATACTGTCATTCGGCTGCCATCTATACCTAGGTAACCTATTTCCGTACCCAGACCAGCGGACGCCATGGAGCTCTTCCTGGCGATGAGCTCGTATTTGAGCATCAATTAAAGTTCAATCGGCCTGCCATCGAGGAAGATGATGCGCATCGAAAACGTCCCATTCGACTTTCAGCTACTATTCTACAAACCAAGACATCCTTATCCTGGGGAATGTTGCCACAATGACTTGACCAATATTTCTGGGCGTGAAAAATCGCTGTGTCGTACGGCCTGGGACTAGTCGAGTGCCAAGAGCCAAGGTCAGCTGCATGTCCACCTTGACACCTTCATAGGGTCTCAAGCACAGTTGTGGCGCCAATGTGAGTTGTGAATCCAGGTTTCTACCTTGGTAGCTATGCCGCATACCATATCCTAAAAAATTGGCCACCTATAATCAGGGCACTGGAAACTAGAACGGGATGAGCTGGACTGCTTTGCACCAGAATGCCTGCATTGCCTCAGATCCAGGCTTTAATTCGTCATGAAAATGTGTCCGAATTGTAAGAAGTGAGGTTGAAAGTGTACTTCCAGGCCATGGTTTCTACACCGGTCTCACGCATTTCTGCAAAATGCATCGACAACGCATTCTTGGCAATCTGCACCGTACTCTAAATAGTCCCACATTGGTCTTGGCACTGCATATGGGACTGCAAGAGATTGCGACCCTCTGGAGAGTGTACGAAAGTACTCCCACCAGTAGAAAGACGATCTGGCAGGCTTGCATGGGCACTCGTGTGGGCCGTAAGAATACATCTGCAAAATATCTGTCGGGAGGCTCGGCACCTGGGATACATGAACGTTGCTCAGCAGCCTTTGCTCCAAGCCAAGCATCGCAATGTCCGATGACGATGCCAATATCTCCATGTTGGGGCACTGCTTAAACTCTCTTTCATCCTGCACCGGGCACAGACTTGAGCAACATATTCTTTGCCTGGCCGTTTCATATCAAGTGACCGAGTTTCTTGGCTCTATCGTGCTCTTTCACCGGAGACTACCAAGTCGATATAGCAACGTTATCATGGCCATTGAACCAAAGGTCTCGCCACAATATCATGGACTTGATTCTCAGTCCGAAAGTGGAGAGTCTGATACCTTCCTCGTGGGCACGCGAGAGCCCGTCGATGATGAGTTCAAGATTCCTAAAGCATGTCGTACTTTTCGAGCGCCGCTCAGGAACCCCTTTATGGTGGCTCTCTCTTGGGCTTTGAACCTTATCCTATTCGGTGTCTCGCTGGTGCTGTTCTCGAAACTTCAGAGTGACTCGAGTGACATAGGATCATACGAAGGAGGGTTCACTTCTGATTTCAGTAAGTCACCAGGCACCACAGAACCGTTCGGCAATGATTGACTGTTAGTCCTAGGCTTTGGGGAAGAAGTTCCCCTGGAACTAGTGCGCTTCATAGGCAGTCCTCACTTCCACGACAATGGCACCGCTTGGCGAGATGCCGTCGACCCTGACGCGCCATGGCCAGCGAACATGCAATTATTCGGTGACCCAAGCCCCGAGGTTGACGAGAACTGGAAAGATTACATAGGCAAACGGTATTTCTCGATCTCGGAGGAAGAGGCCATCCGTGCCTGGGGAGACAGGCGGCATGAGTACATTGATCAGAAACGTGGCGGCTACTCAGCTGGGTATGTCTGGAACTGACCACATCTCAGCTGAGAATAAATGCATATCACTGACAATACATTGCAGCCTCGATGTGTTTCACAGTCTTCATTGCATCGTAAGTAATTTAGTCGACAGACCACCCTCCGCCATTCATCTCTCACCTAGGCACTTGCTGAGCTCGTGTTTGACAGAATGCTTTGCGGCTGGCGCTGCACCCCGAATACTATAGCAAAGATATGCACCATCGCAATCATCTTCCCCACACAGAACATTGCCTCGACATTCTTCGTCAGTCCATTCAGTGCTACGGAAGCACAACCTTGATTCCTACCAAGTTCTTTGAGGGTCGGAAACGTAACTACATCGACTCGGACCAAATCCACGTCTGCCGCAACTTTAACTACCTACGGAACTACGCAACATCGCGAGCGAAAGGACATGATGCATACGTTCCCAGGGACCAATCACTACTTGATGCCGAAAAGCACGCGATTGTGAAGCAGTATTATGCAGACAAGAAAGGGCAGAAAACGGGAGCCTAGATTTTTGCATCATGTTGGTATTTTCAGGGAGGTGACTGGTACCAAACTCTCATTTGTGGCTCATGAAATCGGAACAGAGGGCCTTCGAAGGGTTGGGCGGAGCTCTTTTGTGCAAGATTGTGTTTCAAACATCATAATCTTTCCGCACTACATACTCAAGTACGGAGATGCGCATCACTTTTCTTTCTCCACAGTTTCATGTACAGCATCTACCTTGGTCTTGCCAAACTTGCGAGCGCTGACCTCGTTTTGGAAGAGGACGTCCAACTCGCCATATGTTTTTCCTGAGGGCTCAGGGAGGCGGAAGTCACAATAAATGGCCCCAAGCAAGCAAGCGCCCGCCCAGAGGAAGCCCGTCTTGCCTTTCCAATTCCACGCAGTAGGGTTGAGCATGTAAGGCGTGAGCGCGCCGTCCATGATGCCGAAGACGTTGTAGATTGCTCGGGCCAGGACTATGGTCTTTGGGCGCAGCCGTGTCGACGGTATTTCAGCCACGAGCGAGTAGCACACAGGTCCTATAGTCACTGGAGGAATGATGGGTCAGCATTCCGCATGTCAAGCATGTCCAGACGCGCCGACAGCGAGTCTTCACGTCGACGGGGCTTCTTCGTTTCAACCCGGAAGACGGAAGGATTGGGCGCTTCTGCTGCATAGGGGGTTTCCTTACTGTCATAAAAGCAAGTGAATATCAGCAAGAGTGCGCCGGTCGCCCAGCTGCCGCCAACGGAATTTGTGGCAACAGCTATGATGCCAATGACCAGCATGTTGATTCCCAGTACAATCAGGCCGGATGTGTACAGAGTCCTTCGGCCGAAATAGCTCATCAAGACCCATGACAACAGGGTGCCGACGAAGCCCAGACCGTACACACCAAGCGTCATGTCGAATGCTTTATCAGTCGCAAGACCGGCCTGCTCCAGGAAGTAGGTGCTATAGCCAATCATGGTATTTCCGCAAAGATTCTGAATAGACCAAACCACGCAGGCAATCTCAGTGCGCCGCAAGTTGACCCCGCGGAAGCAGTCTAGGTACGATGTGCCCTCCACCATGGACTTTTCAATGTCGTTTGTGTGTTTCATCATAGCGATCGTTTGGTGCAAGTCGAAATCTGTGTCCTTGTTCCGGGTGGACGTGAGGCGCCGCAGCGACTTCTCGGCCTCCTCGATTTTGTTGTGACGGACAAGCCACCAGGGTGATTCCGGCGCCAGGAAGACCAGAACGCCAATGGGTATAGGCCAGATCCACTGGATGGCATACGGCACGCGCCATGCCACGTCGGACTCCGGCAGCGAGGTAAAGCCTCGCAGCACACCAGAGGCGATCAGTTGACCCAGGACCCAACACAGATTGACGTAGGTGGTCAGATACGGCCGCAGATGGACAGGGCACACTTCGGACGCGTAGGCTGTAGTCGATGTTTGAAACATGCCCCAGGGTATTCCAATCAGTACGTAGGCGACTTGCAGCATCTGGATGCTGACCGCAAAGAACTGCAGGAAGATGATGGCGAAGAGGGCCATCAGTGCCCCCAGGATGACCTTCCGGAAACCAAAGCGCTCAGCCAAAGTCCCCGTGACCAAGAGCCCGATGATGCTGCCGATCTGCGACCCATCTGAAAGACCCGTCTGCCACGCGGCTGAGATCTGATAAGTCCCATCGGATGCCAATTTGCCGAAGCGTTTGGTGAAGGAGGGAAACCCATAGAACGTGCCAATGAGGACAACGTCATAACCCTCCATGATGAGACATGCAGACAGTGCGATCGACCAGGCTGCGGCTGCTGGGTACAGTTTGAGAGCCTGCATGACTGACATTTTGTGCTCAGAGTCTGTAGCTCTTCGCACATCGTCAAGGTAGCCAGTCCGCATGGTATTGCTGGTGACCTCCTCCGCCGATTCATACTGCGTTGCTTCAATTTGCTTTTCAGACGCCATCTTGAGATATTCGAGTATCGAATGTGTGAACGCAGGCTGCCTAGAACGATTATTTCCAAGGGAGGGGGTGTGGTCGCCCCCAATAATTCCCCTCTGGGTGTCGAGGGAAACTAGTGGATGGAGACAAATACTATAACTCGGGTCTGTCAAGATCGCAATATTCTAGATTGCGCAATCCAAGAACTTTAAATCTTGAACTTAAAGGACGCTTTGGGATCGTTGGGTAGTACCAAAAGCGGCCAGGCTATGCCTGACCATGTCTCACATTGTCAACAAAGAGCTGTGCGTGACCTCGTGACACCTCCGCCCCGTTCCCCAATTGAGGTCGTTGTTCGGCAGTCAAGACCTAGATATTGTACGAGGAGCAGCTTGGGTTGCCTCGGCACGGCGTGGGCTTCAGGCTACCCCGTGGGGAAATCATAAGTCCCTATGCTCGAAGCCTCGGATCGTGTAGGAAATTTTCCATTCCGCTAAGCTCAGGTGCAGAACCAACAAAGCCTGGATACAAAAGTACCAATCGCGACCGTGAAGGAGTTTCACCTTTTGCCGCTCACTAGATCTAGATGACAACCGACTCATCGTGGGGCCGTAATCTCAAGAGGTGCTTCTCTGGCACAGTTGGTCCCTTG
This sequence comes from Dendrostoma leiphaemia, assembly GCA_026120015.1. Lineage (NCBI taxonomy): Eukaryota > Fungi > Ascomycota > Sordariomycetes > Diaporthales > Erythrogloeaceae > Dendrostoma > Dendrostoma leiphaemia. The sequence goes on from JALRMF010000082.1 coordinate 104,614, forward strand.
CGGCTACGACATTCAGCATCCGCAGGTACACCTTAGGCCCTTTCAGTCTGGCCTCGGTCTAAAAGTTCTTAGCGCAACAGCAGCGGTGTGTCCACGGCACGGACGAGTGGAAAGCCACGATTGTCGAGAATCATGATCATGGCCGATGGTCGGTCTTGACTTGGCCTCGACTGAAGACGTGTGCAAGGAATTTGCCTCTCATTCATTTTGCTGACCACCCTGAGCCTGACGCCATGTTCTGGATTCACGAAGATCAGGCGATCGGCGTGACCGAAGTTTTGCTCAAGTGACCAGTAACGGACTAACAGAGCCTGGGTGATAGCAATTCTCGAATGGCCTAGAGAATCTGAGAAAAAAGATAGATTCAGCAGCAATGGAAGCTTTCATACTACCTAGGTACTGTCCTACTTGTCTTTGACAACATTTTCTACTTAGATGTAGAGGGTTGGTCTCCTCTATAGCGGCCCGCGGGCGTGCCTTCAGATTTTGCAACGGACAAAGAGCCTCTGAAGTCTCAGCAGCGCGTAAGTGACAGAAAGTCTAGATGCATCTCAGGTTTCCATACCAGTGAGAATTGGGAGAGCCTCCAGGACTCTGGAGGCGGCTACTGGCGTTTCGAAGAAGCATGGCGAGCTATTAGTTCATGAGAATTCGGCGAGCCTGATCCCGAGAGCGCTTCTGTATCAACTTACACAGAGACAGGTTTGGGACAAGAGGCGACGACCTGCCTTGGTTCTAGCAGTGTGCTACAGCCACCTTTTCTTCAACTTTGGGAACTTTCCGAAGCTGGCCTTGTGACCGGTGATAAATAATGCAGTAAACACTTGCTCGCACCCCATGGGTGTAGAAGGGGAGGGAGGATCTTGGCTGAGACAGAGACCACGGGACTACCCGGGTGCCATATGATTATAGCGGCATTATAGAAGTGAGTATGAGCGTGAGGCGAACGTTATGTCTCACGTGGACCCATGGACCAGCACCCCCGGAACGGCCCACTGTGGTTGAAAGGAGCAATAGGTACCCGTGCACTGATGCGGTCCGCGGGAACACCTGGGTACTTGTATACTTAGTCATAGTCTAGTTGTATGGCGCCTAGACCATTCTTCGTACAAGTAGTAAGAGTAGTAGTGTCCACTGTCGGGAAATCATCAGGTGCGGTTTGTGGCTGGAAAAGTAAGGTGCACGTTCACGCGAACCCTTTGGCGCATTCACTGACAGATTCACTCATTCACAAGTTAGCCACACATACAAAAAGCTGAGTACCTTGGCTGAGAATTTTGAAAGTTGCGGATTTTTTTTTTTTTTTCGCTCCCCAGACACACACAACAAAATCATACATCTAATTCCCCAGTACGCTCCCACCGACCGTGTGGGACGATACGTAATGAAAAACATCGATCTTTGGATTTTCCACTCCAAAATCTTCAGAAGGAACATATCGCGCTCGTCTCATGAGATACACAATGACTATATTACTGACGATTATATGAAGTGAACTAGATGGGAACTCTAGCAGCGACCTTGATGGGGTGGCACTCGGTGTTGTAGACGAAGTGGTTTGTGTAGTTCAAGCTCCCTGGCTCCCCGGACAAGACATGCCACTCGCCGCGCTTTTCCGTCTGGACGAGATACTGGTACTTCAGAACCTCTGCCAGGAAGAAGCTCTGCATTGAGCTGCGGCTCCCGCCGCCCGTGGCATTGAGGACGTTGTTGATGCTGGCAAACCCGGCGTTGACCCTCAGCGTCTTGTTCTGCGCGAGCGTGTATGCCCACGAGACATCGCGCCAGTACGGATCCGCCGTGTACTGCCAGGCATAGTACCAGCTCTCCACGGCCTCGGGCCCCTGACCTCCGGGGAAGAAGCTGTTGTCCGAGATGAACCACCCGGATCGGTTGTACAGCGCGGACTGGTTCTGGAACTCGGGCTTTGCGAGGGTGGTCAGGTCCCAGCTGTAGAGCGTGGGACCGATGCCCGAGGCCGCATAGCGGTACCCGTTGGCGCAAAATTCAGAAAAGTCGAGTCCGTATGGGAGCCAGTCTGGACGGTTCAGAACTGAGCTCCCCAGGATGAAAGATCCACCGATGAAGCAGGCAAGTTGTTGGCTTTCGTTCTGCTTCTGTGTGCCCGGGCCGAACGTCCGTGCCATGGTTAGATCCGGCCGACTCGACGGGCTCGAGAGCAGATTGGCAATGGTAGAGTCAACGGCCGCTGAGAACCGCTCGCCGTACTGGGCATATTTGACTGGATCGTATGTGTACATCTTTACAAGGTATTCGTAGGCAGAGTCGTTCCCGGAAGCCCATCCACCATAGTCGTCAATGAGGTCGCCCGTGTCAGTGCTGAAGTTACTCCCCGTAAGGCCCGGCCACGTCTCGGCAGACGGTGAGAGCCAGTACGATTCAGCCTTCTGTGCCAGTTCGCCATACTCTGAAATGTTGGTGAGGTCCGACAGTCTCTGCCACTCGAGCACAAGGGTTCCCATCTCCGCCAGCCCGGCCGTCTGCGTCCCGTTCAAGGTCAAGGCGACGTCCGAAAACGTTTGGTTCTCAATGTACACCCAGTTGACAGGTATGCCACTCGGAGTATTGAAGGCAAATTTGAGGGTATCGGCCAGCGAGATGGACTGGGTGAGCAGGGCTTGGACATTGTCCTCGTTGACTTCCAAGTGGCTGAACGGGCCGTTCAAAAGGTCGTACGCGCTGAGCATGCCGCCAAGATAGCGGATGTTCGTCTCAAAGAGACTCACGACTCCCCCCTTTGGCGTTACCGTTCTGGTGAAGTCGACGGTGGGTATATAGTCAAGGATGGTGTTCACGATGTCTGTCTGTTCCATCACAATCGCGGTGCTCAGAGCGTCGAAGGCTGTGACGCCCCACCCGTTTCGGGAGTTGGTGAAGCTGTAGTTCTGTGGTCGCAGTTCATCATTGGGAAAGGCATACTTGTGGTACCCATCCCACGCGAAGCGGAACATCTCCACCACAGCATCGGCGCGAGCTTCCTGGTCTAGCTCGAAGCCAGTATAGTCATAATCAACCCCGCGCTGCGTTGGATATGCGAGATCTGCATATTGCGCGGTGGCCGAGCCCACGATGTGCGAAAGAGCGGCGCTCACACCAATGAGCAATCTAAGTGGAGAAGCCATAGCAAAAGAAGGATGCAGAGGCGCAAAACAACGAGCGTTGGCACTTGGGCTCTAAGGCAAGGGAAGTAGTTGAATTCTTCATGGCCAAAAGGAGTGGCATATACATATGCACCGAAAGGTCCGGGAGGCTTTGCGGCTAATTACTTAATTCTATAAAGTTTCATTTCACGAGAAGCACGCTTGGCATCTCGGAGATAATCAATACTTGTCAGACTTTATTTCTTCACCTTTGCGGCAAGTTCCAGGGGTGCCTCGATAAGTAAATTGCTCGCTTGGGGCGCATGGTCTTCTCATTCGATCCCCTGAGAAGCTTGGCCAACCGTGATCGTCAATTGACACGGACAGCGGAACGGCCACCAACATTATGTCGAAACAGGATTACAGCACCACTCACTTGCGCAACACGCGCACATGCATTAGCTGCCTGCCATGAGGGAAAGACCTCGATATAACAAGATTTCTTTGTTGTTCCATTACTCCCGGGAATCCACACCGCAGCCATCATGCTAATCTCGTGGGTGTTGCAGAGTTTGAGCGCGCCAGGGGCCGACCGAACCCATATAATTGCCATCAATGCAGACAGCAAAACCCCGCCCCTCTTCAGTCCTGAGCCCGTCCACGTCTGGCTGTTCAACAACTAGGGAGAAAGGTGAAGGAGGGGGGTTGCAGCATGCGAAGTGAGAGGCTTCAGGCGTCCAAGTCGCATCTGGCCGACAATCAATTGGCACGTAGACAATAGCTAGGTACGGATCAGACGTTTCGATGCCACACACGTCAACTGCTCTCGTATGGCCTCATTAGAGAAGATCATGCCTGTTGCAATTGTTAGAGTTGCGGGAATGGCTAAGTAGCCTTATCTTGCTTGCACTTTAGCTGCACAAACCTAGGGCTACCTTGTAGGGAAGCACATAAGTACGGTACAGTACTGTATCGTACTGTACTTCAATATTTGAGTGCACATATGCACGTGCTGATAGATTCGAGTATAGCTCTACCTAGGTACATCAACTCCCTGCAGTTGATTACCCAATTAGGCTAGACATGACTCTCACCAAACTCATCAGCCCTCCAGCTCCTCGTTAAGTTCGCTACCCAGAACAACGGTCTAGATTTCGTCAATGGAATTCTGTTTGTGTGGTAATCCTGGTGATATCATTTGTTGATTCTCACCAAATTGCTTTGGCTAGCATAACTAACATTAACTTTGCTATCTAAGGGGCTGGAACAACAACAGAGACTGAGGGCACTAGTCCTAAAACGAAAGGTCCTAGGGTACATGAGGCCCATATTTGAATATAATTTGTAATGTACTCATTGAAAGTACAGAGTTCGGTACTTTAAATATTTGAGTACAGGATTTGTGCACCCCTACTACCTAGGTACGTACAAGTGTGGAAGCTTCAAATTGCCGGGAATCAGAAACAGTAGTAAATCAAATAATATGTCTAGTCACACCAAATTCCGCGAGAGCTCGGCCAGCTCCATGGCCAGAAGGCGGTTGGCGGCCTGTGTAGGCGCCCGTAGCGTTTGCTTGGCAAATCTGCTCGGCGGCCCTGGGTTGGGTTTCTGAACCCGAAGCGGGTGTTGACTGGGTTGAGGTCTAAGATATTCTGCTAAACATTTGAATGTGTCACGGGGATAATCTTTATGGTGCTCGTTGAGGAAGTTTGCCATTGCTTTATCCCACGACGCTGCAAGTACTTGACCTTCAGTGTCAGTGGTGAAAGCGATGAGATGTATCTCTCCTAGGCCGGCTGGCTCGTCGGCAGCCACAGGCTTGACCTCGCTTACTGTGAGCAGGTTTGCCGGCGCGACGCTCGCAAAGTTTTGGGCCACATCTTGCCAGAACGCAGCCTGCGAGTTTTGGGTGCCCAGTTGAGACAAAGCAGTTGTGTTTCCGCCGCCTAGAGTCTGCTGCGCCGGAATGGATTGAAGGGGTTCGGCGTCGTTGCGGCATTAATGTTGATGAACGGGATAAACAACTGACCTTGGACAACATTTGGAGGCGATGCGTTATCGTTGTACTCCAGTGACCGATTGGCAGCCCTGTGGCCAATGACGCCATTGAAGTAATGACAGCCAGGGCTCGCCCCGCTAGCAAGAGCTCATTGGGGGCATCAGAATCCGTTGGTTTGGCTTTACAACGTACGTTCAGCTTGGTAGTTCTTTGGCTTGCTTGATTTTGTGTGTCTCGTCGAGAGAGGGGGACAGAGAGAAAGAGTCGTTCGTCGACAGAAGGAGAGAGACTTGGTTGTCTGGGCGACCGAAAGAGAGAGAATTCTCTGGCTGGCTTGGGCCTTCTCGTGGTCTCTTGAGATACTCTTCTTGTGATCTGATTGCCCAGGTGACTCGGGCCTTCTCGTGGTCTTGATTGGTTGATTCTCTTGGGTCTTCTTCAGTCTTGGTTAAAAAAAAAAACCCGTGGTGGCAGACGGGCTCAACGAAGAGGTCCGCTCGTTGCTTTGTCGTCGCGCTTAAAGAACGCGTTCGGAGTTACACGAAGACGGTCGGCTTCTCGAGAGTATGAACACACCGTACATACATAGGTATGTATACGATGCCCGGGTGGTTCTTGAAGTCGTTCGTACGTTGGTCTTGCACGTAAGTTGGCCGTCTCCTCCTGAATATGGCGCTCGTGGCAACCAGGGGATTTTCAGAGACGCCCGTGCTGTTGTTCGCGTTGAAGAACGCGCAACAAGCGTGACGTACAACGAAAGCTGGTTGAGGCTTAGCACAGTGATCCTGTCTCGAGAGCATACACGCCGATACGAAAAGTATGGCGCCAGGGAGGTCCTCGAGGATTGCGAACTGCTTCGTCTACCTTGCCGTCTGTGGTTGAGCGTTGTACATGTTGAGGTGCAGCAGTATTCGCGCCTCCACATCAGTCTCCTATCTTGATTCGGTTGCGACAAGATCCATGAAAAGCACGTGTATGTGGCCCTGGGGACTCGCGAGTCGCCCGGCTGTAGACAAGTGATGTCAGCTTGAAACAACTCGACGCGTGCTGGATGCCCAGGTGCGGACTCTGAATGAACTGACATGAGGATTTTAGAAATAGTCTGGTTGTCGTCATGACCTTTTCTTTTTGGCTTTCTGCTTATTGTTTGGGGGAGACTGGGAGGAGTGTGGAAGGTGATCAGAATCCGTGGCTCAAAGCAACTTTTTCTGCCGCGAGTCGTGTGTTCAGCGCAAGGCTGCGGTCGAGACTAGGCAGCCAAGACGCAGCAGCCAAAGGTCAAAAAGCTATGACGCTCCATCGTCCGAAGTTGGCTGGAACTGTCCGACGTACCGAAGTTTTGCTTGGTTGGCCCGTCTGGATTTATTCCTGCTGTGGCTGTAGGGTTTGACGTTGATGCGGCTGAACTTGGGACGGTCAAGAATATCAAGCAGGACCCTAACCCCAACGATGAGCCAGGCTCCAGTCCTGTACTTGGGTACATTGATATAACCTTGGCAGGGGTGCAGATTCGGCTGACTCGGTCCAGGGATAGCCCCCCCTGCAGCGAGTGGGGGGGGGGGGATGCAAACATGTCCCCATTTTCACCACTTGCTGCATCACGATCCGAGCAGATTCAGTTCACACTTGAGACCGCATAATTCTTCCGCCCTCGCATAACCCGCGCGCGCATTGCGAATGCGGTGGTGTAGGTGGCCTTATCAGAATCACTGACGCACGAAACGAAACAAAACAAAATCAACGTTGGAAGCTAATTTCGTGAGCGGGCCGCCCACGCCACACCATGCCACACCATGCCACACCATGCCATGCCTGGACTTGACTTCTGGACAGTCTGGCGCCGCTGCGGCATCTAAGAGAAACAAGCTCGAGGCCAGGCCAGGCCAGGCGTCTAACAGCCGCTGGTCTCGCAAGGGCTTCTGGTCTTGCTCACCTCACAAAGCTAGACGAGTAAGACGAATCATCAAACACGAGTATCGTCATCGTGCTATCATCGCCGTGAAACGAAACAAAACAAAAAGGAGAAAAGAGCTGCAGCAAGCAAGACGCCGCCAGATTCTCAACTGCAACGGGGATCACCGACAGAATGCTGTGCCCCTGCTGTCCCCCGAAAGGCGTGATGTTCATTTGCAGGACCAGCCTGGCTGCAGCAGGAATTCTCCGCCGTGAACGCCGTCCGCCGCTGCAATTTGGCGAGATGCTGGCCCCGTTCCTAGGCAGTGCTTGAGTCTTGTTCTGCTGCGGAGCAATTCAGGCTGAGGTCCCAATGGCCTGGCAACCAGAAAAACAAAGAGACGAGCATGAGCGCGACTCTTGAGAGTCTGACTCTAAGCCTAAGCCCCGAGCATCCATCGTGTTTTCGGGAGTTTCCAAGTACGCGGTTCGACCGGTCGATCATCAGATCCAGCCGATCGCTGATCGGCCGCGCTACCATGTCAGTCGAGCTGCAGTGGTTCGTTCGAAGGAGAGAGAAACCACTTTCGGAGCGGGGACGAACGATTCAAGCCTCCCCTCGGACGATCCGAACCCGAGCCTCGTCGCGTCGAGGTCGAACGGGGGACGGGGATGGGCGCAGCAGCAAATGTTTTGAAACGTCCTGCGGGAGCTGACGACTTTTAAGACATGAGACGAAACCGGCCTGGGCATTGCATGGACAAACCTCTGCCCTCTGCTGTCGGTCCCGCCGTTTGCCAGGCTGACAGCGGACGAGGACCTCTGCCTGCTCCCCCCGAGCAAGCCCAGGGGCGGGAGGGTCGCCGCGCCAAAGAGGTTGGCGCTGGCCTCCACGCACACAGCACAGCACAGCACAGCACAGCACAGCACAGTAGTACCCGACCAGGACATTCCCGAGCACCCCTGTCATCCCCACCGCGAGACTCGAGATCTGGCAATCTGGTCAGCCACTGCGCAAGCAGCTGCGCACTGCGGCGTCGCGGCGGGAACGTCATTGGCGGACCGCCTGCAGAACGCCATTGTTTCAAAACGCTGCTGATAGTGGTGACCCCCCTGGGCGTGTTTCAGGTGCTACCCACTCTGCTTCTCAATTCGACGACCTCGACCTGTCGCCGTCCTTTTGCCTGGAGCAGACCGAGCAGAGCTGGGAAACGGGGCTGTGACGGGGTCCCCCAGCCAGTGCAGACTGCAATGATCCTCATGAGATCAGAGATGACCCTGTCGTCTCGTTTCCATGTCCTCCCTCCCCCCCCCCCCAGTCTGGCCCGCCGCCTCGGCTGGGACGCGCCTATCTCCAGCTTCTCTTTTTCTTCCGCTGGACATTGCCATACTTGATCATGAGATCCCAAAGCCCCAAAACACTCATCTCACGCGGCCAATTTCTCGCCCGCAGCTAATTTCCTTTCCTCTCCAGCTGGTCTGAATCGGCGCGGCCCTTGTTGAGCTTTTTGCGACTGCGTATTCGAAATCACTGCCATTGCGCGACAGGGTAGGGAGCTGTTCGTACAGCAACGGGGCTCCCCTTTTTGCTTGTTCGCGGCAGAGCGGAGGGCGTCGCTCACTGGTTTGAGCTGCTTCATCACTCCCTCGTTTCGCCATCCGATCTCGAGAGCGCGCGCGCGCCGACGTCAATCAACGCATTCCGGCTCGCACCTTTGCCGAAGTCCTACCTCAGCGTCGCCGCCTTCTCGATCCAGCCGGCTCACTCGACTGGGCCAGCACTAGCTTCAACCACATTCGGCTCTGTGCTTGATCCACAACTGGGATCGAGGGCTTGATCATGGACAATTCACAAGTCTCCTCGCGGGACAGCCTGGCAATCGCCAAACAGCACATTCGCGCCCTCACAGACGGCGGGGTATCGCGAGAGGCATTGCTCCGCGCCCTGCTAGAGCAGGAAAATGCCAGCAGCAATCTGCCTCAACTTCCCTCTCAGGCTCTCCCCAGTGTCTCCCATCAATCGCACGCTAAGAAGACGTCATCTCTCTCGCGGACAATGTCGCTGGCCCAAACAAACCCCCAGTCTCATTGGTCTGTCTCGACAAACGGTCCGCAAGCTCCCGTCATCTCATCCCGTGTCCTGGAAAATTTCAGCTAATCATTAGGCAGGCCGTGCACATGAACAAGGCGATAGACCGGCCAGCACCGATCAATTGTCTACGACGACGAGCCAATCCGGCTCGCGGGGCAGTTACCTGTCAACCAACACGAATGCCACCTCGGTGTCGTCGCGATCAAGTACCATCACTCAATTCCCCGGCGCTGAGCTCCAGGGAAGCCGGCCAGCATCCGGCAGTACGAGAGCCTACTGGTGCACGTCGTTAGTCTCCCTCATCACTCTATCAACATGACATCCATGTCGCAAGACACAAGTTCCATGTCATCCCGTGGAGACTATATATCCTGACTCTTGAACTAGATGCGACACCGAGTTCAAGCGCAAGTTTGACTGGAAGAGGCATGAAGACGAGTTCCATGAGAGGTACAAGAAGTACCCCTGCCCGGACTGCAACCGCGTGTTCTGGGGCGCGAACACATTCAACCAACACCACAAGAGCCGACACAACTGCAAGACCTGTCCCCACGCCGACAAGGTCATCAAGTACTCGAGGAAGAAGCGGGCGTGGGCTTGTGGCTTTTGCGCGGCCTTTCTTCCTTCCATGGACCGATACATCGACCACATCGGCCTTCATTACGAGTCCGGCAGGACCAGAGCTCATTGGTATCACTCCAACGTGATCTACGGACTCCTTCATCAGCCGGGGGTCAACTCGGCATGGAGGAACATCATCGGCTCGAGGTTCAGCCATATTCCAAAGGACCAGCAGCCCCGTTATGGATGGGACTCGAAGACCACAGGGAGGAAGCAGGGATTTCTGGAGAACGAGACGGCAGGAAACCTTCAAGACCTCCTTGAATTCTTCAACCCGACCAAAGACGACCCGGCCAAAGTCGCCAGGCTGGCCTTTGATCTGGCCGAGCTGACGCCTGCCAGCCAGGTCCCCGGCAGGTCGAGCCTCGACGTTCCCGACAAGGAGGCACCTCCTCCACCTCCCCCGGCGCCGAAGCGGGAGAAGTCGTCAAACTCGTCAGCTCCGAGGAAGAAGGCCAGCGGCGGCATACACAGAGACATGGTGCCTCAGACCTTGAACCTGGCGCCAGCCGCAAAAGACCGACCGATCACCCAGTGGCCCGGCTTCCTGCCCGCCGACGTACCGGAATTGCCGGCCTCTGAGCCCATGCCCACGCACGAACCCGAAGTACAGATGCCCGACTACGACGCCTCCGCACTCCCGCAGCCTCTGTTTGCGGGTACGCTGTCCCCGCCGCCGCAGGCACCATGCCACCACCACCAACAACAACACGCTCCTCTCGGCATCAACATCTCGCGCGGCCACCCACACCTCCTCGCGCCCCCGACGCCCACGACACCCTTCCCCAGCGGCACCGGCGACATGACCCGCCCGGACACGGTCGTCGATCTCCTCTCGAGCTACATGGACTCCGATCAGCTGCGCGGCATCGACGACGCGCGCCTGCAGCAGCAGCAGCCGCAGCAGCCACACCACCACCTATCCCAAGGCCTCAGCCAGCACCCGCCCTTCGGCTCCTACGAGGACTGGAACTCCATCTGCAGCACCATGGTCGACGACGTCGCCTCGCCGCGCCACAACAACGGGCCGCCGCTGCCCCTCGCCCCGCACGAGCAGCAGCAGCAGGTCCGCAGGTCCGACTTCTGGACCCCGCCGGGGGACGGGCCCGAGTCCATGTACATGGAGGACGTCCACGTGCACAATGCGTCGTGCGACATGTCGAACCTGCCGCCCCCTTCGCAACAACAGGAGGGGGATTCCATGAGGCGGTCGGACGTCTGGGCCTCCTCGTCATCAGGCGCCGCGGCGGCGGCGGTCGACTATGAGGGTATGGGGTACGACGAGGAGATTGCCCCGCCGCCGCCGCCTCAGGCGAATTGGTTATAGAGAGCGGGAGGGCGGGGACCTGGATGGCAGGAGGCCCGCCTTTTTTTTGGGGGGGGGGGGGGCCTGGGGGCGCGTTGCGGCGCAGAGACGGGTGTGGGACGGGGGAGTTTTGGGGGCGACTGTTCGTACCTTTCGGAGGGGCGAGAGGGAGCTCCCACTGTCTTGTCTATATTAATGATAATAGCGTCGATAACTTGCGGATACCCCACAGAAATTATGTCATGTCCATAGCGCAAGAAAGCACTGTAGATCACCGTCGCGCACGGCGCATCTTCAAGCCAAATAGAAACAAAATTCATCGAGTGTTCCGGAATCCACCTTTCATCTACACATCTGCAATCTCCAATTGACTTCCAAGGTCGACTGTAGTGTTACTTGACCAAGATGGTGACAACAAGCCATAGAAGAATGGAATGAATCGCACCACCGAGACAAATTTCATACCAAAGGTAGAACGATCTTATTTTCCCTGCCATGATGAAAGCTGGCAGCTAAAACATCCCAAATGACTGTACGTATTGCGTGGAGTGTAGTGTATACTAATCTCAGCTCTTCTGGCCCCAATTGAATAAGATCATCCTTGATGACACGGTCGAGCCATCAGCTCTATTCTGTCTTATTTGGTCCTTTTTTTTAGACATTCTAACAATTCCAAGCTATGATGGTCTAGAATGGCAGCACAATGACGCTCCGATACAACGTCAACAATATCTTTGGGTTGCATCATCGGACCAGCGAGTGCCCACGCAAAGCCTTGCATTTGATACTTCCGATATTCCTGAGAGCAATGAGGTCAGCAAGATTGCCTGCGAAAAAAAACTAGGTCTATGAGCAGCAAAAGCCAAAGAAGTAGAAGAGAGAAGAAGAGGTAGAGAAAGGGGGAGGGTTGCAAACGTACATCCCACACATCTTCAATGTCAAATCTTGGACCCCCAGCTCGGAACAGCTCCGCCAGGTAATGTCCATATAGTTCCCTCTCGTGCTGCCTCCTGTCCTCAATGGTCAAGGCACCAGTCATAAAGTATGTGACGTCGTGCGCAGCTGAGTTGACATGAATGCACTGCCAGTCCAGGAACCCAGGCTGGCCATCCGCATCGACAAACGTATTGCCGACCTGCGTGTCGCCGTGCACCATGCACACCATCTTGTCGTCCGTGGAGTGCGCCCACAGCGTCTGCATACAGCCCACGATCCTCTCCCTGTCGCCCCAGAACGCCTCCGGGATCGGCGGCCGCACCGCCGGGTCGGCGAAGCGCAGCGCCCAGTTCCCGGGGCTCATCATGCCCTCGATCACGTCGCGCATGGCGGCGCGCCGCGGCACCCAGGGGAGGTCGGCCTGGCGCGCGCCCCAGGTGGCGGCGTGGAGCCGCGCGAGCTGCGCCAGCGCGCGGCGGACGCGCGCGGCGGGCCACGGGCGCCGGGGGTCGCCGAAGGTGTAGCCCGCGGGCCGGACGTCCTCGAGCACGACGATGCCCTGCCCGCGGCCGCTCGGGCGGTCGACGCCGCACCAGCGCCAGGGGAGCAGGGCCAGCCCGGGGATCCGCGCGGCGATGTGGTGGTAGAACTGCGCCTCGAGGCGGTAGACGACGAGCAGCGAGGGGAGGGCCTCGAGCAGCGCCGGGTTGAAGCCGCCTTTGATGCAGAGGCGCGTCGGCAGGAGGCTGTTGCTGCTGGAGGAGGGCTCGGAGTAGGTCACCTCCACCAGGACCTTGCTCGCTGACCCGTGGATGACCTCCCGCAGCGCGAGCGAGTCGACACGAGCCCCGAGGACTTTCGACAGCCACGCCGGGGTGATGTCCTCGACCACGAGAGGCAGCGGGTCGCTGGACTCGAGTGGCCGAGTAGTTGCGGCGGGCTGGTCGAAGAAGGCCTTCCGCGCCCTGGCCAACCACTCCTTCAGGAACGCTTGAGAGACACCCATGGCTGTGAATAATGATAAATGATGCGACACGGACTGTCTGAGGAGCCAATCTCGCGAGGGGTGGTTCAAGGAGCCCATTACGAGGCCGAGACGGGTAGAAGAGATTGGAAGTCGACGGGTAGGAGAAGGGGGTTTTTGAAAAGTGACTGTTGTCAGATCCCGTAGGAGGAGGGGGACTACCACATCAACCAAGCTGAAACTGGGGTGGTCATGATCCGTCGAATCAACTGTACGACAACCCAAGTGTGAAGACATCGTATCATGTTGGCTCTTTCAGCGCTGCCTCGTTGTGCGTGGAGCCACACTCAACCCAGCTGAGGCCTTCCAGCCGCCCTCCCTTGCCTACCTACCTAAGTAGGGACCTAGGTAGCGCTAGCATCTTTACTGGAGCTTCACCCTCCATTCCTCTCCTCTTTCCTAGCAAGATTCAGCTTGGGCACAATCCAAGAGTCGAGATCTTCTGCCCAACTAGTAGCGCGGGCCGTCTGGCCGTCCGACAGTCAGCTAGCTAAATAAATACCGCGAGCGCGCAATGCAACACACCGCGGGTTCAATATTGCACACCGGTCCTGCAAGCACAGTCTCCTCTGGTAACCAATCCCGTGGACGACGGGCATCACCGAAGCACGTGTAGCCATGTCCAGTGGTTCGTCGCTTAGCAGTGGTGTCGCAAACGGGGGACACATGGCTTTGTGATACCGGAAGCCTTGGTGTCCTCGATTGGTCGATGGCGACACCGGTATGCAGAGCTTGCAGGATTTAGGAATGCATGACACTCGTCGCATATGCCGCATGATCCTTCACGGGCTGTGTTATTTGGGGGGCCAGCCCCCGCGGCCGTCACGCTGCAGGACTTGATCCCGCCCGGAGGAGGGGAGGGGCCCGGATGTTGTACGTAAAGACCGGCTGTCAGCTGAAGTTGAAGCATGGCGAGGAGCGGAGGACAAAGACTCCAGCAACCTCCAAGACACGGCCAGAGAGCGGGTGAGGAAATTGTCAAATGCTGATCCAATAGTCGACCCGACACAGATGGGTGGACTGATACATTAGCGAAGCGCAGCTGAAGTGACAACTCGATCTCGAGGACCCCTAAAGGACCAACGTCCACGGGCCACGGCACTCGATGGGGAACATGCATCGGGGATCGCTCGGCCCGCATTCCTGTCGGGCCGTGCCCTCGAGAGATGACAAGCGAATGATCAATATCTAGATTATTAGGTATGCTTCGTCCTGGACCGGAAGGTGGGAATATGTCCTGGCTCCAGCTGGCTCCAGGGCTCTCGCGACGGGTGCTCGAAAGGGGGGGTTACATTGGAGATTTGCCAGGATTCTGTCGACATATCAGCTCGAGGAATTGACGTCGGAAGCCGTTGGTAGATTGCCTCACGTACGCAGGAGCCGTCTGTGTCACCACAGAAGAAAATGAGACTCCTTGATGAATCGAGGTGCAGCGATCATCAGACATCAAATACCCCGCGGTGTAAAGTCCAGGCACGAGCAGGATTTCAAAGTAGGATATAACAGCATGAAGCTCCGAATGTTTTCAGGTGGCGCTCAGCCATACATTCACACATCACAACTCGAGGATACGCCCCCGACTCGCCGCTGTGCCTGGAAATAAGATATGTCTGAGGTTGGCCTAATGCCCGCCCCGCGGGGCGAGGCTCCAGATTTCTATGGCACCTCAGATCTCCAAATTACCATCTTGGCTGTGTACATCACTACGTCTGTACTCGCTACGGGTGGACTCATCTTGCGGCTGTATACTGGGGCACGCCTGGTTCGATATCTCGGGCTGGATGCCTGTAAGCTTTCGACCCCCCCCCCCCCAACCCCCCCAACTTGGCCTCTACACTCTCTTCAGACTAGCATGATACCAATCCCCACCCTTCGAAAGACACTTTGGTGAAATGTTCAGACCAAGCAATGGTGCTAATCCAATTCTATGTCACAGTCTTCCTCGTTGCGGCATGGGCCGTGTATCTGGCCTCCTTCATCGGCATGGTCAAAGTGATGCCATGTGGCTTTGGCAAGCACCTGTGGAGCGTGACGGAGAGCGGATTGCAGTGCTACCAGGATGTCAGTACATCTCATCATATACATCCATCAGCTCAGGTCTCTTGGGGTATTGAGGTACAGATGAAACGACTTGGGCACCAGCCAGTTATTGGGAATATGACATCTGGAAGCTCGGATGAACAACCTTTGCTTACCATGCTCACCAACAGATGCTCTTGTTCCTCGGCGTATCCTACTTCTTCCCTCCAACTCTCGCGAAGCTCTCCCTCATCATCTTGTACCATCGTATTAACCCGTCACGTCCCTTCCGGTTCACCCTCTACGCAATCGCTTTCATGTGCACCACTTACACGGTCGTGTTCACAATCATCCTCTCGGTGCCCTGCAACCCTCTACACCAGGGCACCACGACATGTCTCAACAACCTCGCGCTGGCTCAGGCCATACTGAACATCTCGACGGACGGTGTGCTCATCATCATGCCGGTGGTGACGCTCTGGAATCTGCAGATGGCGAGGAAGCAGAAGGTGGCTGTGGGTCTCATCCTGGCCCTGGGCTCCGGGTGAGTTGACCACCCCTCTCGGCGCCGTTGCCTATTACCGCCCCCCCCCCCTTTTTTTTTCCTTCCTTTTTTTCCCTCCAACGAAGCAAAAGTCACCGTCGTGAATGCAAGCGCTGACGGTGGTGGTGGAACCAACAGTGCCGTCATAGCCTCCTGCGTCCGCATCGCCTACGTCCGCGCCATGCTGAACAACCCGGACGTCCTCTACACGCAGGGCAGCGCCGCCGTCTGGAGCGCGGTCGAGATCAACATCGGCATCCTGTGCAACTGCCTCGCCATGCTCAAGCCCTTCGTCCGCAGACACCTGCCCTGGCTCAAGAGCCTCATCGGCATGCGCAGCAGCGGTGGCGGCGGCGGCGGTGGCGGGAGCGCCGGTCGACACGTCGGATATGCGACTGCTGCTGCTGCTGCTGCTTCCAGGCCCGAAGGTCCGGGAAAGGGCGGCCATCTCCACAGGGAGAGGAGGGGGAGTGGGGGCATGTACGAGCTGTACAGCTACGGGAGGGACGGGGGGTTCGGCGACGGGGTGCGAGGCGGGAGCGCGCAGGTTGAGGCCGGACGTGGGAGTGACAGTGACAGCTCTGCGCTGGGGCAGGCGGCGGGGCAGAGGGGCATCTTGGTCACGACCACCGTGGCCATGGGGAGGTCGAGCGAAGGCGATGCGAGCACGGAAAACATTCTGCCTGGGGACGTGGGCGAGACTTTTCCAGCAATCCCGGCGCAGGCAAGACTCGAGAATGTCTGAGGCTCGTGTGAAGACTTCGGGACTCACAGGAAAAGACTATACACCCAAGGTGTATAGACATGCTGTTGGGCGCAAAGCTAATTGTAAGCCGGATACTGAACCAGGTCAGTATCTAGCGGTGGAGTCTGTTTTATAGCACGCGTATGTCGACCAACACGATGTTGGGTGATGACTCCAGAAATAGTGCTATAGCTTCATATTGAGTGCGGCTCAACCAGCAATAAGGCTCGGTACTCAGTATCTGGGTCAACAAGAACCGTCACGCCAAAGCTATCTGTCATGCCAAATCTTTCGCCGGAGGCCCAAGATCCTCAAGTTGTAGCTTGATGCCAATCCAATGAGACAATATCTCTTCGGTGCACTAACCACTATGCATGCTGAGGGCGATCCTTGAGAAGGCTACCGTAGCCTTAGAAGTGCTGAAGCCGAGCCACCTCACCACTAGAGCAAAGCATTCAGCCTGGTCTCCCGCTCTCCAATAGATCGAAAGCTTCCCTACTCCACGGCCCTTCAGCCCTCGCCGACTGAAAACCGGGAAAGGTCATCTTCTTTTTGGGACGCTCAGGCTCTTTTGGAGGTTCCTCCAGCTGAGTCGCCGCAAAGTCAGCCGCGGAGATGGGGACCGGGACAGGCGGCTGAGTCGGTGGAATCTGTCGTTGCGGGACCTGACCTGCTGCGTGAGACTTGAGCGCTGCCTTGCGGCCGCGACTTGCCGGGTTCGCAATACGGACCGCAGAGGTAGGCTTTGCGTCGCTTTCTCCTGTAGGGTCCTCTAGAGCATCAGGTTGAGCTACGGGTGCGGCAAGATTGTTGATCCGCCGGGTGGATGAGATTGTTCGGCGCAGACCAAGTGGTTTCTGTCGTTGGACTGAGGCAGCAAGTGATGCTCTGGCTCCATATGTTTCTGCCTTGTCCGCATTCTGTCCTGTTGTGTCGACATGTACTCTGTCGCCAGATGA
Source organism: Dendrostoma leiphaemia (assembly GCA_026120015.1). Classification (NCBI taxonomy): domain Eukaryota; kingdom Fungi; phylum Ascomycota; class Sordariomycetes; order Diaporthales; family Erythrogloeaceae; genus Dendrostoma; species Dendrostoma leiphaemia. The sequence continues at coordinate 121,853 of JALRMF010000082.1, forward strand.
GTCGCCGGATGGATTGTGTGAAGAAAGTGCCGCTGGAGGCTGCTTCGGGGGTGAACATCCAATATTATCCGTTACTTGTTCACATTTCTTGCTGACGCTCTCCATCTGGGCCGTGATCATGGATTCAGTGACACCATTAGCGGCAGATGGCTGAACCTGGCCAGTTTGCTGCATCCTAAGTACAGGATGTCCAAAATCAGCAGGAAGCGAAGGAGTGGCGGCGGCATTTATGCGGGCATCCGTGATATCCCTGGTAGCTGTTGGATGGAGTGTTGTGTTGGCAATCGAGGTGTTAGGAGCTTGTCCTTGAAGATCACGAGTACGCTTTGCTGAGGTTGAATCGACCGTGGACACAGCGAGCTCATTGTTTTCAGACGCTGACATGTTCCTTGAAGCTGGTCCTGGAACCGGTCGTGTGGACACCCGCTGGGTGGCCGTGTCATTGGTTGCGTTGAACGCCTCTCCTTGTATAGCCGAAGCCGCTGCCTCTGCCTCAGCAGTCGAAGTGGCGGGTACAAGCAGAGCTGACTTCCTGCTCTTTTGTGACACCTCACTATCGGTCTTCGAGCAGTTTGTCGACGCTCTGTAAGGCTGGTTACTGTCCCGCGAATGTTTGTGCTGCGATGGCCATGCGTCCAGCTCCTTCTGCGGAAATGCAACAGGACACGGGCCTGCGTCGTCATTGGCCGCTAACTCTTGCTCGAGAGCATCATTGTTCGTATCAGAGTGCTCTTCAGATGTCTTGGCCGTTCTGGATCGGGCTGGCAGAAATGGCTGGTCCATAACCTCATTGTTGTCTCTGGCGTGACTTAGACCGGTACCCTTTGGCTCTCGAGATGAGGTGGCTGCCATGGGAGATTTTGCCCTTTCAGAAAGTGGTAGACCTGAAGTCTCATTGACAACCGTTTCGTCTGGTTCATCGATAGTGTCAAGCGGATCCGATACATTGGCCTCACGAGCCACGGGCGGGTCCGAAGGGAAATCCCCGGAGGCGTGACTCTCGACACTTCTCTGAAGCGACTCATTCGCAGGCGAAGAAAGAATACTGAATGGAACTCCGATCCCTCTAAGACCGAGGGGCGCGTTCAGCGCCGCGAGATTGAAACCAACAAGCTCTCTGCTCTTGACGCTCTGCTTGATTTTCATCAGATGTGGCCTGGTACCCGAAGCCTTCTTCGCCTTTTTCTGACGAGGCCTTGCTGCAGATGCCTCCTCTTCTGAGTCGTCTTGGTCGCTGAGCATTGGCGTCTCACTAGGTTCTTCAACTCGGTTGCGCATATTTCTGGTCGATCTTCGACGCTTGGTTGCCTGCTCAACTTCCGATCCGGCAGCGACATCGTCTTCGTGCGCCTTTGACTTCCTCTTAACAGCCTTTGCTGCATTCTTAGTCTTGGGTTTCCGGTAAAGAGGCTTGTCGTCGTCATCACCAGAATCGTCTACCTTTTGTCTCGCAGACTCGCGCTTGGCAGCCTCATCATTCTCGGGATCGTTCTGGTCAGGTTCAGGGCCCAGGTCAAGAGTCTCATCAAGGTCAATGATCGTCTTCTCTATGACATGGGTGGACACATTCTCCTCCTCATCGTCCTCAAAAACAATGTTGCGCCGTGCCCTTCGAGCCGTCTTCACTCCAACGGTAGTCTTGCTCTGGCTCGCTGCCTGCCTCTTGCCTATTACCTTCGAATCCGATGCAGGAGTTTGGTCATCACGAGGGGAGGACCTGGTCTTGGGGCTGGTCACAAGCCAAGGCGCACGTCCGAGCTGTTCTTCGGGCGAGGATGAAGGAATGCTGTATGGATCGAAGACCCTCCCAGGTGACGGGTCACTCGTCTTGCCCGGCAGCTTAATCGTCTCGTTTTGCGGCTCCGCGGTAGCATTCTCGGTGTCTGTCAGAAGATCGACTCCAAATCCAAAGTCCTCAAACTCCTGCTGGTCCGGCTGGGCGATGTCTATCGTCTCAAATTGGCTATCAGCTGATCGATCGCGAGCCGCAGGTGATGGTGACCGAAACGGGTCATCATTTTCTCCTAGATTCGTTGAATCCGTGCGCCGAATTGGACTCCTGTCTCTCCGTAGAACCTCCGCCGTCTCCGATTTGGCATCTGATCTCGCCGATGGAGAACGGAACGGGCCATTGCCAATCCCGGGAGTCTTTGCGTGTGAATTTCCTGGTACAAGAACAGGCTCTATCTCAGTAGGCTGCTTGCGTGGCTTCTGCGTAGCCTCCGACATCATCAAAAGCCCGCGCTTTCTCCTTGGTTTGAGTCGAAGCTCAGTAACAGGGTCGGATGGCTTTCTTCTCGATTCGTCAACATCTGACGCAGAGGATTTCGGCCCCGAGGGCTTTGCTGCAGCCTTCCTGTTTGCAACTTTCGTTGCAACGGGTTTTGGCTTTTTCAACTTGGTTGCTTTGTCGTTGCTCACCGGCGAGCCTTCAAATTGCTTGCCTCCATAGCCAAGGGTCTTCAAAGTGTTGTGGGTTGAAGTCCGCTTGGCTAGAACTGCTGGTGACCGCACACCACTCCGCTTGGTCTCAGGTGTTTCCTTCTCCGCTCTTATCGCTCGAGCAGAATCCACTGGGCCGAGATTGGGGTCATCAATCTCGATAACATCCTCTTCTTCTTGCGCATCGCCTATCCTTTCATCGTTTCGTACGCTGCAAGAGGTACTATGATCTCCTTGGCGTTCGACAGTACGAACGGTGATATCCTCCGACTCATTGCGATGCACCTTGGCATCCTTCACCCTCTGGATCGGCCTGAGCCGTTCAACAGGTCGATTGAAATGGCGTGATGATTTCGGCTGTTCTCGCAGAGCCAATTCCGACTGCTCCTTCGTTCTAGCTTCCTCCTGCAAGTCGGTCTCCGCTATCGGACTAGAGTCTGGCTCATGCATCTGTCGGCGTCGGACTGGTACCGAACTCATCGGAGTGGCACTGAGTGTCAGAGTCTGACCGAAGAGCGCTTGGGCATAGCCACTCTTGCTGGCCGGCGCAATGTCGAACTTTCTCCTCTTGGCGGCTCGGTCATCCGGTGACTCCGTTTCTGCGTTTCTCTGTTCGAATGGTGACTCCTTCGGCACCACGGCCCGTCCATGGTGTCCTGATGGCGTTCCAATGAGCTGGTACAACGGGCGGTGTCGCAACCGAGCCTGCTCCGGAGCCACTGGTCTCACAACGGTCCTCGGCAATGTCGCAGTAGGGACCGGAGACCGCGCAGCAGCCTGCATCTGACGCTGCTCTTTATCCTTGGATCTCTTGTCCAACAACTCAGTCAGGTCCTGTTCGGTACGGCGGACGAGCTCCTGGACCTGAACCATGACGCCACCCCGTTCGAGCTGGACCTCCTCGCCCTCGTCGAAGTCGTAGTCAAGGTGCCAGTGCATGTCACCGACAAAATTGCCGCGGTCATCGTGGACCATGACGCGCTTGTTGAAGGAGTGATATTTGAGGCGGCCATCCTGCCAGCGCTTCTGCTTGCGGCGCAGGTCGTGGGTGAAGAGGCAGATGAACTCGAGCACCGCGGCGGATGTTGGAGGGGGGCTGGAGTGCCCCGGCGCGGACATGATGGGGGGCAATTCAAATGGACATATGATTGTTGCGATGATCCACAGCCCTCTCGAGGTAGTTGTGGGTAGATGCCATGCCTCCTCTGATGGCAGACACCGCGCAGCGCGTCGTTCGTTGACGCGTCGCAAAGTTCGAAGCTGGAGGTTGAACAGACGCGTCGGAAGAGGCAGCCGCGATGTCAGCTGACCCGGGCAGCCCAGGCGCGCCAGGAACCAAGGATCAAAATGCGGGGCCGGGCCGTTGGAGCCACTACAGCGATTGCCACTGTGGCGCCCCCAGCGGGAGCGTCTGGAGAGCGTTGAACAGTTCTAAAAGTAGCGGGCTGCCGGGTGTTCCTCAGCCCAGGGGGACGCCAACTTTAGCTCGTGCAGAGGCTGGGACGACCTTGCCAGGTGCCCAGGTGGTTTTCATACTTTACACTGCCTGAATTGAAGATGCACCGCCCATTCTAACCCGTGGCTGGATCCTGCAAGTAGGTACTGGGTACCCCAGCACGATCACCCACCCCTCACTCATCGAATCGACCTGCCAACTCTGCCACAAGTCAGCTTCCTCCTTGATGATATGTCCTCTTGCCCACTGACTGACCAACTTGGCCGTCTCTCCATGTACATCTTGATACACTATCGGGCTGAATGACCGCCATCCGTAGCCTGACATGAACGCACCCAGTCCCCTCGGATGCCCCGGTTTTAGCAACTGCTCAGACCATCCCAGCCCCAGCCCCAGCCCCAGCCCCAGGCCCCGGGGTATTTGCCCAGGGCAACCCAATTTCCCATGGTCCAGAACTGAAATTCGATACTCATCATTCTTCTCCTCCTTACACCGCACGACACGGTTCAAAATCCACCACGCCCGCCGCGTGCATGGTCTAATTCCTCCTATTTACCCGTACCCAATAATAAAAGCAGGGTCGTCGCGTCCTCTTTTGCCTTTCTTTCCTCTGTATACCGAGTCGTCTAATGGTGGCGTCGTCTGTTTTTCCTTTGCTCGTGCAACTCTGATGTCACCTGTTCAGCTCCGGTTCGAGCCTCTTCCCTCCCACTCTCGCTAATCCGAAGGCCCACTCGGGGTCTGTTGCGAATCGTTGCCCCTTTTGAACCTGCGAGCCCAGATCCCAAAGCATTCTCACCCGTTCGAGACTCGAAACACTTGCCCCGTACGCCACCACCTCCTTCGAACCCTCGCTACGGTCTTGCGGGTTCGTCGACACTCCGCCCAACATGCACTCGGTTCAGAGAAAGTTTGGCCAGCTCGTCAGGAAGGCTCCAGGCGACAATGCCAAAGTCTCGGTCCTCTTGAACGACTACGAAGATGCTGACCGCGTCCTGCTAAGGGTAATAGCCTATCCGTTCCTTGCTTCGCTTGTTCCGCTCTACTTCCGGGGCTGTAGCTGATAATTTCCGTCCATAAACCAGATCATCGAAAGCACGAAATCTTGGCAAGAGTCATGGAACAGTCTCGTGTCATCTCAGCTGGACATCGCTGTCGTATATGCCTCCCTCTACGATCCCATCGTTGGCGCGTCTGATGGCCATGGCCGCCCGGCCAAGCTGACCGGGGAGGATCAGCTTCACCGCACCTTCGCCTTGAAGGAGGCCTACACAGAGCTGAGGACCGAGCTGGTCGAAGGCATCAATTCCATTGAGAAGGAAATCATCAACCCGGGTCTTGACGCCCGCAACTCGATCGCGCCCATACGGAAGACCATAAAGAAACGAGAGAATAAAAGACTGGATCTTGAGAAGTGCCAGGACAAAGTTCACAAGCTGCACAGGAAGATGCCCAGGACGTCCAAGGAGGATGCTCAATTGGCGAAATCCGAGGAGGAACTAGCCACTCTGCACGAGGTGCGCCTGCATCCACTAGACATTTGCTCCGTGACGACTTGCTAATCTACGGAGACAGGAGTTCGAGATTGCCGATGCCCACCTCCGAGAGACCTTGCCTCCGATCATCCAGGCTGCATTCAGCCTCGTCCCGCCTCTTTTGGCGACACACGTGCGCATTCAAAATGAGCTGCTCGGCCTCTACTACACGGTCTTGCACGGATATTGCGAGGACAATGGGTTCCAGTCTCCATCGCCTCCGATGGACCAGGTCATCGCCGAGTGGTCTGCAAACTTCCAGCCTGCCAAGAAGGAGGTTGAGATGATACCCATAATTGCGCGAGGCAGAGGGATGAGGGAACCGCTGAGGTTGGACAACGAGGCTAGTCCCCCGGGTCCAGGAGGTCGCAAGCTCTCTGCGCCTGCTCCTTCATTTGATGGCATGCGCCGGACGTCGACTGGCCTGATCCCAGGTTCGAATGGACCACGACGAGTTCCTTCTAACCAGTCCCTGTCACCCAACCCGTCGCCACAACCTAGTCCCACAATCAGTCCACGACCCGACATGAAGAGCCCCAACTACGGTGGTCATCTCAAGCCCACCGACTTCACCACCGCAAGCGATTTGGGCAAGTCCCCCGGCAGGAACTCTCCGTCACAAGTACGTCAGGGCTCAGCAGATGGGTACTTTGCCGGCCGCGTCCCTCCGTCGCCAGCCTCCACAATCGCGTCCAACTACTCCCAGGGCAGCAATGGAATCGCGGCCAAGAAGAAGCCACCACCGTCTCCGTCGTCGACAATCGCGTCGAGCCTCTCTCAGGCCAGCAACGGCATGCCGGCCAAGAAGAAACCGCCTCCGCCTCCTCCGAAGCGGATACCTAGCGGCAGGCTCGAGGAGTTTGTGATTGCGCAGTACGATTTCGCTGGCCAGGGCGCAGGCGACCTCTCGTTCCGTGAGGGCGACAGGATCAAGATTGTCAAGAAAACGAATACGGACCAAGACTGGTGGACGGGCGAGATTGGAGGCAGGAAAGGGAGCTTCCCTGCGAATTACTGCAAGCCTGCCTAGCGTGCGGGCCACACTTGAAGTTATGACATTACGATGGCCCGGGGAGCACGCTGGATACCTACATATGTTTGTACGGCAACGGACGCCCAAGATACGAAGGATGGTATGGAAAAACGCGGCTGTTCCAGAAGCTGCAGCGCATCAAATTAGACTTCGAGACTCATCTTGGTGGAAGACACCAACAGTATCCATTCCCTGATTATTCATCCCTTAGCGATGGTTTGCGTATGCTAAATGGCCAGGCATCGCGCTAGACATCAATTTCAGTGACCTATAACGCTGGTATCATTTCTAGGACACCGACGGCTGACTGTGTGAAGATTGTCTGCATTCAGTGTCAGAAAATTACTAAGGCATGTCCCACGAGCGTAAGCTGCGTCTCGTTGCGAAGATGTGGCAGGGCAGCTTATGTTGTGGACATGGGAAGTGGGGTCCGTAGCGGTGTGGATCGCGGGTTGGCCGGCGCGGAATCCATGCCTGGACGCACAGGACTATCCCGTTCTTGTTCACTGCCTAAGTAGGACTCGTTAGAAAGCGACGTGGGGTTTCAACCTGGCTCCCATCCCAAACACACCCTCCAATTGGTGACTCACAAGAGGAGTATAAAAAGGGAGATCGATGCACCGAGGCCATCGGGTCCCCGTCCACATCTCGATCCGGGATGGCAGCAGTGTGGACAGCAGCAGATGAGGCTCTGCTGTCTCGGCCCATTCAAAAGGACTCCTGCTGAGTATCCACGGTAAATCGAGTGCAACTTAGCATAGTAGCGGCAGAGAACCTGAGGAGTCACAGCTGCACAAGCCCCACAGGCAGCCATTGCCTTGTTTCATTGGCCAATTGCTGCAGCTTCATGGTTCGAGGACTGAGATCAGTATGAGTCAAAAGCCAGCGGGCCAATTGAAACGAGACGAGCCGTCAGCAAAGCCGTTGTTAGCAGGCAGCGCGGTAGGAGGGATGGATTCGCATTCGACTCAGCCATGTTCTCTCGCCGAATACCAACTGATGCAACCTTGATTTGGGCCAATGGTTGGGTAGAATACCGACCCGCCGGCCTTGATAGGTACGGAGAAGCGTGTAAGACTTTGTTTGGGGAGAACTTGATGTCGTCCAGCAGGATGAGACAGAAACGCCATGTCATCGCCTACTCGAGTGCTGACTTGCATCTGAAGTGCCCAAACTTGTCTCCCCCCCCCACAGTACCGCCCTACTGAGCAGCCCCCGGCCCTTCAAGTAGCCCCCATGATCGACGAGCCTTACCGGATTCGTCTCGCCGACTGTGCTCGAGATTGGCACTGCGCCATGGCAAGCACAGGAAGGCTTCCCCAGTTTCAAGGCCGCAACATATCAAGATGACTCCCTCCCGAAACTCACCATCTTTTCGCTTCTCTTGCTTTCTCTTTCTTCTCTCTCAACCAGTCAGTAAAGTGTATTGCAAATCAGGCAGGTCTTTTCCCCAATCCTATCACCAAGGAGCCCTGGCGACAGCGACAGCGACAACCACAGCGACAAGGAGCCAACCACAAAGCAAACTGGTTGAACTGCCTTGCCGTTGACGCTTATCCCCGCTATCGCCGTATTGTCAGCATCTCTTCTCTTTGACAGACTCCTGGCAACGGCAAGCCCGGAACTCAAGGGAACAACGGCCCATCCCTCTCAGCTCACCGACACTCTTCACTTGTATCTCACAAAATCAAGAAATCAAAATTCAGACCAGATATCGAATCTGGTAAGTTTCCTAGCGCGTTCGCGGGGATAGGCCAGCCCGACTAACCGGCCCGCTGGCTGTTAGCGATTGTCAGCTCTTGTGCCAAACACCTCCACGACAAGAATCTCAAACCACCAAATTGAACCAATTTCCCCGGTTTTCCGGTGACCGCGCTGTAGTAATGGCTAGCATGTCGCGCAACGCCTCCAACAGCCCGGCCCAGGGCTTCTCCATCCTCCAGCCGACCCTGGGTGCTCCTCTCTCCTGGATGCCCATGGTCGGCACCGTAGAGCTGGAGCAACTCATCAACGCCTACCTTCCCGGCCCTGCCTCTGCTCGGGAGAAGCGAGCCACCATCTCCATGGACTTTTTCGAGTACTCCGCCTCGACGGGCGAGAATTTCAAGTACTACCCCGTGAACCAGGCTGCTTCCTCTGCAACCAGCTCCGCCTTCAACACCTCTCCGGCCATTTCTGACCTCAGCTACTACGGCTCCCCGTCCCAGGCTTCCACCCCCTCCGCCTCGACGCCGCGGACGGCCCGCGGCTCTTCCCAGAAGCCTGCGGCCCAGACCGAGCGGACCGACTTCTCTCACCTGCCCGGCATGAAGATCATGACTGCCGCCGGTGAGGACGTGACCAACTCCTCCTCTCGGGGCTGCAAGACCAAGGAGCAGCGCGAGCACGCCCACCTCATGCGGGTGCTCAAGGCATGCGACGCCTGCAAGAAGAAGAAGATCCGATGCGACCCCTCCCACAAGAGGAGGGCAGCCCCTCAGACCAAGGTCGCCAAGGCTGAGCCTGCCAAGCCCGCAAAGAAGGCCAGGAAGGCATCCGTCACTCCTTCGTCTCAGTTGGCAGCCTTCCCACCTGCTCCTGAGGCGTCCTTCGACATCGGAATGATGGGCGATCTCACCGCTTCGTTCGATCAGCAAGCTTGGGACGAGTTCCTGACCTTTGACCCGATCAACGAGCCCATCCCCCAGGACTTCTACAACGCCGTGCCACAGGACTTCGACTTCTTCCTGGGCAATGAGAACCAGTACTCGCCTGCCAACTCTGGCTCGACCGGGTTCACCGACTCTCCAGCTCTGCCACTGACTCCAGTGTGCTCGAACGTCATGCCACACAGCGACTTTACGGTCTTTAATAACGACAGCTCGCTATTCCTCGAGTCGCGCGGCCAGGAGCCATCGCTACCGTATCTGACCGAGGGCGCCCGCGGCAGCAACTACGTGGACTTCAACCTGTACTCGCCATCCTCCAGCTTCATTGACGAGGAGCCCAAGAAACTGAAAGCGGGCGACAAGAGGAAGGCCTCGGCCGTCGTAGCGGAGTCACAGTCACAGCAGACTGCCGGCCTAAGCGAGTCACCGACGCCCACCGGACTGCTTAGTAACAACCATTGGCGTTTTGATATTGAGCAGTCCGAGTCCAGCACCGGCCTCTCCAGGCGCCCCGAGTGGCACCTGACTGATGGCCGAGGACAGCAACAAGGCGTAACCGCCGGCGGACTTGGGGGAGATCAGTTCTCCCCAGCGGGTGAACAGGCATGGCCATCTGGCGATGGTTGTCGTCGCGGCGGCCATGCCGGCGATGTCATACCGGCGACGATACCACACGCCCTCCTATTGCGTGGAAAGCAAGACGTGTCTGCAGCACGGTCGCCATCCGGCTCACTTGTACTACATGAGTTCTCGGAGAACCGCAGCACGCACGTCAGCGCCACGACGTCGCCGCTGTCCTCGCCGACAGCCAGCCCACAGGCTCTGACTCGACAAGAAACACTACTTGGCGGTGGCAACACCCGCATGCGCCCGCAGACAGTTAATCTTTCTGTACGCCAACCTGCACACTGTTGTTTGACTTCAAAGTTCTCCTTGCTAACTATTGTATAGGAACTGCCAGTACTGAATTCAAGGAATTCGGCATCGCGTCCACTCAGTTCGGTGCCAACGACCGCACTATCAATCGCGGCGTCATCAACCGGCGAGGGCATAAGCCTACGCTCTGGCGACACCCGATCTCAAGGCGTTCTCCAAGGCGCACTATCACCAGTCGCCGCACGCTCTCTGACAAGTGGACTCCAAGGCCTTCGTGTGCTAGATGGCAGGTCACGAAGCAACGCCGCCGAGGCGGTCCGCTCCGTAAGAACGTCCTCTGGAGTAGCCGCCGTGCACTCACCATCTTCGTCTGGCGAGTCCGTCCACGACGAGTTCACACACGGTGGTCGCGCCCACGGGGCGCAGTATGCCGCCAACGCACGACGCCAAGTCCATGGCGAGGCCTGCGGAAACTACTCCACGGCCGGACCAATCTCGGCGCCAAAGCCAAGCCTAGGCCTGTCCGTCCAGGCACAAGGACAACTCCTGCACGGCAAGGTCACTCACGAGACCGCCGCTGCCGCCAGCAGGACCTCTTCACAACGCGCTCCCGCCGTGAACAGCGAGAGCGCACCACCCCCTCCGGTGCGACAACTGCCGAGCCGTTCTTCTCCGTCGTGGTCCCCACGACCACAGACGGACGCCGCGGCCCGGCTGGTCGCATTAGGACTTGTTTCCATGCTGCTGATCGTGGTGGTGGGATTCACACCGCTGCTGCAACTCGTCTTGCAGACAATAACAACGACAACGACAACAATAACGCCACACATCTTCGCAGGCGCGCCCACCGTCCTCAAGGGTGTGGTCGTCCTCTCCCTCCTGTCGACCCGCCTGTCATTCGATGGCACCGCCGTCAAAGCCCCGCCGAAAGCCGGCGGCGACCTGCTCGGCAGCTCGTTTCTGAGGCGGTCGCTGGGACGAGGTCTGCGGGCTGGGTCCGGGCGCGTTGCACCGCTCGCCTGCTGCTGATGAGGGCTTGTGTCTCGTTGTTGTTCGTGCTGCATTCTGTTGTTGCTCAGCGTTTCTTGTGTTGCATTCTTTTCTATAATGCATCCTGTGATACCCCATTTTCCACTTTTCGGGCCTTGGTTTTGGAAACAATAACTTCATTCCTCCCTTCCTCATGAGCGTGTACTGGTGTGTGGTTGTTGCTGGTCGAGTTGATGATCAGGTGACGATGCCCACGATGCGGTGGGGGAATAAAGGCTTTGGTTGTTGATGGTCTGGGTTGTCTGTGTACTTGGTGGAGGGACCGAGGTCTCTCTCGGGTATATAGTGTTGAAGGGCTGAGGTCGGCTTTTCGTAGGAAGGCCAGCGAGGCTCTGTTGCATGTAGAGAATCGAGATCGTTGATGGCTGCATTATGTGTGCGCCTTGCGTCTGTGACTTGTGATATTCCCCACATGTAGGCTTACGCCAATGCGAACACGACACCGCTAGATGTTCAAGCTTCTGGTCACCATCTGTTGTTGGGATATTTCATTCTACTGAAGTTGTGAAGCCACTTTACGAACTGATACGCTCTATCAAGTTTTCACCTTGGACTAGAAGACCAGATTCAAGGCCCCAGATGGAAGTGAACACTAAGGTTCGGGCCGCCCTTTACCCTCTTGCGCAACGGGGACCCCTCAGACTCAAATGCTCCACTCCTCTTGCTCGTTGTCTCCAGGGAGGCCACCCCGGCAGGACCGCCATGCCGCCCCACGCCGACGTTGCGACTGAGCAAGTCAAAACCCTCTTCCTCCTCAAGTCCACCGCCCGGCGCGGTGCCAGTCTGCGCCGGCCGGGCCAGACTGAGAAGGTCCAACCCGGGCTCGTCCTCCAAGTCCTCGTAAGCGGCTCGCTGCCGTGGTCCGGCAGACACCGCAGGTGGCGGATCTTCACCACCGCCGCCGCCGCCGCCCAGCTCAAGTACCGTGTGTATCCACTCACCTCCCGGCGCCGGACACATCAGCTGGGCTCCCCTGACGGAGGCGGCCCCCTGGCCGGGCGTGCAGGCGCTCAGGGCCCACGCAACAGAGCTGCCGCACCGGGCGAAGGGGTTTTCGTTCCAGGGCCGCGGCGTCGGCGCGGTGGCCGGGGTGATCACGACGGTCTGGCCCGGCCGGGCGCCCCGGCGGGCGGACTCGCGCCGGATGGCGGCGTTGACGGCGTCGTTCGTGATGTGGTGGAAGCCGATGTACTGGAGGGCCTCCGGGCGGCCGCCGGCTGCTGTCCAGCTGTCAACTATCATCTGCCAGAGGCGCATGTCCTGGAACGCACAGTGTCACTGTCAGATCGCCAATCGGTGCCGACATGGAGAGTCTACATGGGTGTAGGTGCACATGCTGCCGCACAACCTTTGCTTACCTATCAGGCAAGTACTTACAGTCAACCTTGTTGGCGCCGGCCGGTCTTCTGGCCTGAGGAACATGGCCATATGCCTCCGGGAGCTCTTGCGTGAGAAAGGCTTGGAATATGATCATGGCTCCTTTCGAAACACAGGCTACCCACTACCTAGGTAGTAAGTATGTCTCCTGGTTGCTCTCTACAACCTTGGAAATCCAGAGTCTCGAAAAATAGATTCCATGTCGGGACGATTTGATGGCAGAAACGAGCAGACTCTTACTCTGAGGCTGCTGGCACGCTCAGTGGTAGGATCCTGAATTCAAAGAAGCGATTTAGGGATTTTATTTTACAGAGACTTACTGGCATATCTGAGGAAGTCATAGTTCGTATGAGGGTGTGTGATGCGTGAGTGAGTCCAATCCGCTGGAGCCGTCGGTCCCAGAAACGGGGCCAGAAATTGTACAGCGTCGGTGCAAAGGCCAAGTCTGCCTGCAGCTGGCGTGAGAGGCCAAAGTCTGCCACGGTCCATCGTCGAGCCATTGTCAAGGAAGAATGTTAATGATGACTGAGAGCGAATGTTTAGAAGGCCTATAGATTTCTGCTGCCGTTACAGACCTCGGCACAAAACGCAGCTGGCTCGCACTGGTATTAACACACATACCGGGCGCCCCCCGCTACCTGGAGGAAACGTAGGAATGTAACTGTACTAGCTGACTCCTGCGCTAGCCGCCTGCAATGGAGACTGAAAGAGCTTGTAGGTTCATAGCTGGAAGGAAGGACCGGGCCTACGTTTGTCCGGCTAGAGGACCAGTCCGCCGCGGACCGGCGCTAGCCGGCTACGGCTAGTGTGGAACAAAGGGGGATATAAGCCACCTTCCGTAGCCTCGTCCCCCAACGTAAATAGCCTCCCTTCCTTCCAACAACCACTAATTATAAATTAACTATATAACTAATAAGTGCACAATTCTACTAAGTAAAACTTTATCAATACTAATTAATAGTTAAATTAATTAACTATAGATAGCAAAGTAAAAGAGATAATTTACCTTTAAAATAGTCTGCTAACGGCACGCACGTTAAAATCTTATAAAAAGAGGTATTATGCTAATTTTTATAACTAGTTTTTATTTATACATTACGCTTGCTAGGCGTTTTTAACGCAAAACAATATTGTAAACAGCTTTACAACTCTTCTAACAACTATACCTAGCAATATGTATATTATTACCTTCGTCACGCTTTAAAAACTAGTCCTTTTTATAATAATAATAACCCTCTTAAATCTTACAATTTTTCCCTATTGCGTAGTTAAAATGCGTTTGCCAAAACTTAAAAGATTATACTTTGTTACCCTAACAACTACCCCGCTATTCACTCCGCCATTTACCTATTTATATAAAAAACCCCTTTAAAAGCAAATGAAACATGTAGGCTAAGTTTCTTTAGCGTTGCTCTCTTTTGCATAGTTTTATTTTATACCCTCTAGCAACAATCTATTAATATACTAAACCCTTTTTCAACTAATTAACAATCTCTTTTACTTTTCTACACAGTTATTAATAATAGCAAATAATAAAAAGTCTACCCAAAGATCAATCTCTGCCCCTAGCAACTTTATATATAAAGACCTTATAAAAAAAAGCTAAGTTAATAAAACCAATTAGTTTATTATTAACCTAACTCTTTAGTTTGCCCCCTTTATAGTAGACTTAATTAACGTATACTTAATAACCTTAGTCGCAAAAGTAATATACAATTATACTACTAAAAAGCTTTATGATAATAACCTCCTCTATGCCTTTTAAGAGAAATTTAATGAGTAGATTAAAGAGATGTTTAATGCAGTTAACCAAAGTTTTCATTGCAAGTTAAAGAGACTTTTCTGCAAATAAAAAGTCTATATTAAAAAAAAGAAGGGTAAAATAAAATAATAGTTCATAGCCCTCTTTGTGATGGAAAACCTACCCCCTTAAGATAAAAAAAAGCTTAAGGCAACTATCTTTAAGCCTAGCACCCACTTGCTATCGCAACTATTTAAAGCGGCAAAAGCCTCTTTAATAAAGTTTATTAAAGAGGCAACGAAATTACAACAACAACCTTCTCCCCTACTAGACCAACTTCCCCCTTTTCCCTCTTAATTAGATTAACCTACTTTTTAAACTTATAACTACCTTTCTTAATTATAATAGCCTCTTTATTTTAACTAAGCAACTATATTATTACTTATATAAGAGAGAAAAAACATTAGGGGATATAATAAACTAGTATATTAACGCAGATCTTTTAACTTGCTTAAAAAACTTATTTATATATATATATAATAAAATTAATTATACCTAGCAATAGATGCACCCCTACTTTAAACCCCTCTTTTAAAGTATAACTTATATAAAACTCTTCTTTTTTATTCTATTAGAAATAATTTAATTAACTTTAACTTATTTTTTTTATTTATAAAAATATAAAATTGTAAAAAAGCATATATAGGTAAACTATATAATTTATTAAATAATAAAGTGTAAATCTTCTTTAGCATTTATTAGCACGCAAGCATTGTTGCTAAGCAATTTCACGCTGTGTTTCCTTATACCCTTATAAGTTGGGCTAAAACCTATTATATTTATTATATTAAATAGCAGAATAACTTTGTAATAGCATATTAAAAGATTAAAAAGCACTTTAATATAAAGGTAAACTATTATTATTATTATACTAATTAAATTTTTATAACGTTTACTAAAATAAGGCTGCGGCTACCTAAGAAAAGCTTTTATAAGGTGCTTTAGGCTTTGTTTAATAAGCTGTAGCTATGCTAATGCACTTTTAGCCTTAATTTTAAAGGTAAAAGAGCCTTAAGGACTATAGTAATTTAAGTATGCTGTAGGGTATATAAACTTAAGTATGCTTTTTTTAAGCTAGCAGAGAAGTATAAGAAATTGTTTTTAAACCTGCGTTTGTTGGTTGAAATCTACTTTAATCGTCTTTCTCTCTACTAAATAATTATCAACGAACTAAACGAAAAGCTTTATAACCAGTATTATTTAAACTGTTGTTATAATAATAACTGCAGTTAAAGCTTTTTTTGTAGTAGAGAAGGCTTTTGTTTATGTAGTGGCTACTGCGACAGCAGCTGTAGTAATAGCTGCGACTTTGGCAATTGTAATTATAGCGATTGTGGTTAAAGTAACTATTATAGCAATTAAAAGAAGAAGTGTTACGTTTATAGCAAAAAAGGTTGCTAGTTAATTAAATACTTAAATAATAAACGCCGCTGGGCAAAAGATTAATATATTGCCTAGTATAAGTTTATAAGCATGTTGGCAAATAAGTTTATAGTTTTTTTAGCAGACTATAAAGAACACAACTTTAACCAGCAATAGCTATAAAGTAACAATAATTATAAAGATTTTGGTAAAAATAATAAAAACGGCGCTGCCATTACCTAATACCTTATAAACTAAGCATTTTTATATTATATAATGAGTAATAATGCCTTTAGCCTCTCTAAGGCAGATACTTTAGCTATATAGTTCCTTATCAAAGACTGCTATTTTAAACTTTGTTTTTAAAATATTTTTCTTAATACGAATATTATGAGAGTATTAATTGCTAGCAAAAAGTAATATATAGCTTTTTAACGTAAAAACTTATTTCTTTAGATTAATAAGGCAGCTGTTAGCTAAGCCTTTATTAAATTTGGTAAAAGATTAATAGTAACGTTAATCAGCATTATCTCTCTTTATACACTTATTAAGAAAATTATTTTTTATATTCTTAAAACCCTT
This sequence comes from Dendrostoma leiphaemia, assembly GCA_026120015.1. Taxonomy (NCBI): domain Eukaryota; kingdom Fungi; phylum Ascomycota; class Sordariomycetes; order Diaporthales; family Erythrogloeaceae; genus Dendrostoma; species Dendrostoma leiphaemia. The sequence continues at coordinate 138,015 of JALRMF010000082.1, forward strand.
ATACCTTTCCTTCTCTGCTTTGCTAATATAAACCATTTAAGAGTATATTTTAATAATATTATAAACGAATTAATCAAAAGCAATAAAGCTTTTCTAATAGTTTGCAAATAGGGCTACCTATAGTTTTTTTTAAGTAAAATAAAATAAATAAGAGCTTTTCTCTTAAAAGCTGAGTTATAACGGCTTTATTATTGTTTTAGCTATCTAGTAATAAATTAGCTATATTAAATGCTAACAAAGGCAGGGCACGATAATATTAATGAAAAGGCATTGCGATTAATTGAGAAGTTTTGCTACTATTGCTAAATAAATAGCTTAGCGCTATAACGATTTAAGTTTATATTATACAACGACTATAATTTTAATTATAAAATCCTAGTTAACGTAATATATTTAAATGGCTGTTTTATTTTTTATATTATTAATGCCTTTATAGCCTTTTAAGGCGCATATTTCCTTTTATTTATATTAGCTAAAGTTATGTAGGAAGCTCTATGCCAACTTTAGATTAATACCTACCAAGGCTTGCTGAATATTATTATATATAACGCTAGCATAAACTTTGCCTTAACAGAGTTTAAAAATAAGGCTAGGCTAATAAGGGTCATGTGTAAACAGGTGCCTATAGAGGTATACTAATTAATAAGTAAACTAGAAAAATATTATAGCCCTTTTTACTAAGCATTTAAAATTATATACGCTAAACTAGCTAGCACTATATTTAATAATACTATTTTGCAAATAGCTGTTAAAGCCGTTAATAATATAGCAAAATCTAACGGCTTAGTGTTTATACTTTTAGTTTTTAGCGCCTACCCTTAAATTACAATAGACTCTCTTCTATCGCCTTTAACCCTTAAGCAGGCAAAGGCTATTTGAAAGGCTATAAAGGCCCTTTGCAAAATATTAGCTAAGTGCTAAGTAAATAATGCCTTTAACACTAAAAATAGTCTTATAATAAATGCAATATTATCTCTTTTTTTAAAAAGCAAAGTATATATATAGTAAGAGAAGAAAAGGTAGCAAAGCTTCTATAAAATTGCAGCTATTGACGGTTATAACGTTACTTTAAACATAATTAATGAATTTATCGTCTTTTAATCTACCCTCCTTTAACTGTACTATTAAAACCATACAAACCCTAATCTTTCTCTCTTTTCTTAGAATAAAGACGATAAAGCTGTTAATGACAACGCTAAAGCTGCTGCTAACAAAAAGACAGCGCCTGTGCTGCTTTAGCTACGTAAGCAAAAATAGCCACTAGGCTTTAAAAATAAACTAAAGGAAAAGGTTATCGCCTATGTTACTGCTGCTGTTTATATTATAAAGAAAAAGAAAGGTAATTATAAATTAGCTATTAAATTATAGAATAATAGTATTATTATGGCGCTAAAACCCTTGTTTAAAAAGTTTAATATATATAAAGTAGAAAACTTTATTAGCTAGGGCGTTTTTAGCTTTAAGCAATATAATAAGGCTAAGCATAGCGGCTACTGTATATTTAAATTTTATATTATTTGAAAAGTTAAAGGCAAAACCTTTAAGCTTTATAAAAAGTCTTGCTTTATTATCTAAGGCTATAATAATATAGCTAAAGAAGCTATCTTTATGCAATTATTTATAATTTAGCGTATAAGCTAACATTTGCTTCTTACCCTAATACTTTTATTTTTAGGTTAAAGAATAATGCTTTTACTTTGTAATATTACGCAAGCTTACTTATAGTTATAAACAAAATTATTTTGTATTATTTTAGCTGCTATTTTAATTAAACTAAAATATAAATACCCTGTTAAAATAATTATTTAGGTTATTAAACTATTGTATAATATTGCTAAAGTAAAAGTATACTAGTTTGTAATGTATTAAAGCTACTACTAAGAGAAGCTAGGCATAAAAATGTTAATTTATAACTTATATCTTTTAATTATAAAGGGGCCATTATTATTGTTTAGTTTAGTAAGTATATAAACAAATAACACTTTAATCTTGGCAATAATCTCTTTTGCAGCTGCTAAAGATAAAAAGCTAAAAAAAGCTAAGTTTTAAGCAAAACTTAAAACACTGCTAATAATAAAGATACTTTTTAAGTTTAATAGCGCTAAATTATTACTTAATAGCAATAATCTTTTTTTATAATAAAAGGGTTAAAGTATAAAGATTATTATTGTTAATGCTAAGTCTTTAAACTGCGCTTAATGCTACTTAAAATAAAAAGCTTAAGATGCTTATATTGCTTTAATTTATTAGCTAAAAGCAGTATTCAACTTTTTTACTGCTGCTTAAACCCTAAACTTTAGCAAAGCTAAGTATGCTATGCTAAATAAGCGCTTTGCTTAATAAGTAAATAACCTTTAATAAAGCTTATAATATATATCCTTTAACTTTTTAACCGCTAAACTCTTTATATTTATAAATGGTTTATTTGCAAATAATAAAGATTTAAGCTTTTAGATTAGATTTATATTTATTTTTGCAAACGAAGTTGTTTATATAGACAACTAATTTATAATTTAAGGCAACCTTATCTACTAAAGCTTTACTAAGTGTAAAAGAGTCACTTAAAGCGTTTTAGCGTTAAAAATCTATGGTATAATTAATAGTTTTAATATTAAACTAGCAATTGCAATAATAATCTAACTAATTATAAACCAACTTAGTCTTTTACCTATTTCCCTTATTATATATATAGATTTATACTTATTGTATAAATGCCTTGTTAAGCTTAGTATAATAAAGGAAAAGCGTCTAATAATTAATATAATGGCACTTTGTTAATTATATAAACGGCGAGAGATCTTGGAAATTAAATAGATTAATAGAAACGACAACCCAGCTAACGCTATAACTAAGGCATTGCCTAATTAAGCTTTAAAACGGCTTATTAATAATAACTAATTAACTATATAAATGAAAGGATTTGTAGAAAGAGCTATGAACTAAAGTAATAAAAGGAAAAAAGGAAGAAAGGATAGGAAGAAGAAGCGTATATATATATAGCTAATCTCGTTGGGCAAGCAATTGTCTCTTTAGACGTCTTTATATAATAATGAGAGAAAGTATACGATTATATAGCTAGCGAAAGAGAAAAACTGCTAGTGTAGGTTTATAGCTAAAAGAAAGGACTAAGCCTACGTTTGTTCGGCTAAAGGATCGGTCCGCCGCGGACCGGCGCTAGCTGGCTATGGCTAATGTGGAACGAAGGGGGACATAAGCTACCTTTCGTGGCCTTGTCCCCTAACGTAAATAGCCTTTCTTTTTTTCAACAACCACCAACTATAAATCAACTGTATAACCAACAAGTGCACGATTCCACCAAGTAAGACCCTACCAACAGAGCTGCTATTATTTTCCATGATCTAATTTCGAGGACAAGGCGGCCTTTTGCGCGAAGAGGCTATGCTAATGCCGGCACGGGACGCACATATGAGATATATATGTACGCTCTGATGCCGTTTCTACAGAGAGGATACGACAGGGCCAGTCTGGCTTATTAATTCGCACGATTCCAACTTCGCTGTTTTTCGGGTGGTGGCCTCAAAGTACATGCACCTGGCACAGGATCTTGTCAAGTGTAAAAACCTAATGGTCATGGGTAGGGATGTTTAAAGTACTGTACTATTAATTTTAGTACTATATTTTGATCGCGATTTTAATATAATATAGTATAATTTGTATAGAAATAATTCTAGTCGTCTTTAACAACCTTTTATTTTAGGCTTAGCGGCAATTAACCTTAGTGTTAGTTAATAAATTTGGTAAAAAAGAGCACTTAATATTACTAAATCTACTATATTAATAAACTTTAACTTTAGTTAATAAACGCTGGAGTTTTGTTTTAAGTATAGAATTTAATAAGAAACTAAAAGGCTAATAAGGATTTAAAAGAGTAATAAGGCAGGGAATAGTAGCATTTTGCGTCCTAAATAAGCAATTAAATAAAATATAGGGTATTTCCATACAACATGTCTAAATTTCGTACTTATACTAAAGCAATTAAGTACAATTAAATACAGTACATATACGGAATTAGTGCGCATCCCTAGTCATGGGACCTCGGGACTCGGGACCAAGCAAGATGTATATCAATTCGTTTTAGTATGGCATTCCCTGCTGTCATTTGTCTCATGACACCATTGATAGCAATTTCTCGGGGAAAGAAAGAGATTAAAGTGTCCAGATGTTGCGTTCACCTTTCAACCCTTAATATGACCCGCCCGTACAAGTGCCCAGGCGCCTCGGGGATTGTACCTACATATGTAGATAGTCCATAGGACTATAATTACGGAACCACATCAGGGAGGTATTGCAGTAGGGGTTACCTTTGCAAAATCCATATGAGCCCACATAGATCTACTCTTCTTCCAAAACAAAGGGCAAAGAATAAAACATCGAGAGGAAGAACAGGAGGAGAAGATGCGAATCTCAAGGTTGTCCTTCAAATGCTGTACGACCCCATCAAGCCGTAACACATGCAATGCAGGGCCATTCTGAGTCTTGCAGGTGCCCTGAGTGGACAAGGTCACGTCTGCTTGGAATGAGTATTGAGCCAACAATGGTCCAGACTGGGCGAGGCACTAGACAGTTGTGAAGGGCGAAGTTACTGCCTGAGACAAAGGATTATCCTTGAACAGAGCAGACCAGCCAGCATGCATCAGAAAACTTTGTATTTATGCCATGTTGCAGGTCGGATTGAGGATGAGACATGTGCTGGGCGTCGTGTCCAGTTCCAGAAAACACACTTGAAAGAGTCTGGGCCTGTCATTGCCTTTTAGTGATATTGGCATCTACCGAGGGAAGGCAGGTGTTTGCTGCCAAGGATGGTCGTTTGTGCAAGGGCATGCTATCACAGTACACCGGGTGAGTCACCCTCAATATGCAATTAAACAGTAGTGGCATGCAACTACCGCTACGTGTTACCCCGCTTAGTCGTATTGTACCTTCTCAAAATTTCCGTCTCTGTGGCCTGCAAATCTGCACCGCAACTTTTGCCTTCTTTGACGCAACCTGCTCCAGGTGGCAGGGACTCTGCAATCTTGTCTTTCGGCTGCTTCACGGAACTGTTACAATGGAGTAGTTTCGAGTCCATCTTTTTTGTGTCTGTGAGCCTTTTGTTGTGAAGAAACAGGGTTCGAGCCTGGGCTCAATCCGATGCGGAAGGCGCCCTGTGTGGTTGGGATAGGCTGCGACTGGGCTGCCTTGGTGGGTGAGGGCGTCAAAAGGGAAGCGGCGAGACACACAACGACTCAACGCCTGCCTGGACCTCCTTCCACGGTTGCGACCGACGACTTCTCGATTCTCACTCAGACTGCGGCTGCAAGGAAGCAGCGGTTCAGGTGGTGGCATCAGGGGAGGTTGGAAAAAATCCTTTGTAAAGGGCGCCGTCGGTGAATGACAATGGCGCCAGGCGGGGAGTTTTCAGCATCTGACGGCCCAGGTGGAAGGGCCTGGAGGATTTTGGACGCCGTCGTGGCCTTTGTCGTCGCCGTTTTTCATCCCATTTTCCACGTTTTGGTTTCTGTCGTTTCTCCCTCCAAGTCCAAGTCAGAATCAGGGTCAAAATCAGAGCCAGACGCAAAATCTGATCCCATTTCCAACTCGCGACCGGGCGACCGACAGCAGCAGCAGCAGCAGCAGCAACAACAACAACAACCACCCCACCAAAGTCAACCTCAAAAAAACGAGATCAATTCATCCAACAAAGCCAAAGACAAAACCAAAAAACACCACCGTCCACGCGATTCCCACACCAATCATCCGCTTCCGTCCACCGACGACGGCGACCCTAACTCTGACGTCGACGACGATCCCACCGAGATGCAGCCTCCTCTGCAGAACCAGCCCATGGCGGTCGCCAGGCCCACCGGCCCCAAGGTCAACAGCAATGGCAAACCCGCCATCAAAGTCGCCCTGCCACAGGCGGGACCGACCAACGGTGCTGCTGCTGCTGGTGCTGTCAAGCAGGAGAACGTGCCCGCCGCCAATGGTGCTGCCAACAAGCCAGCCAACGATCGCGACCTTGCAAACGCGACGAACGGCTCCAAGTTCCCCTCCCTCGGCGAGGAGCAGGCCGAGGAGAACCGTCAGGACCAGCTGACTTTACCACCGCCCGTCCAGGCTGCCACCGTCGAGCAGCTGACCGACGACGATGACGACGAGCCCGAAGATCCTGTCAAGGCTGCTGAGCGTGCCATCAATCAAGGCTTCATGAACCAGGCACTGGATATGGTATGTTGCTGCCCGCGTGTTTTCATCAATCGCTTCTATTCATTCGCCCACGATGCACGTCAGACACGTCGTCTCACCTCACCTCACGAGTGGTTCATGCCCCTTCCCACCCCTGTGTTCAAAGTCATCATTCCTCCAATCATCCATTTTCCCTTGCACTTGTTTCTTTATTGCTTCTTTTCCCTCTTCCTCCTCCATGTTCCACTCGCTTGCTGTGTCGTTTCAAACCTGTACAACTTGTTGCATCACCCTCTTGTTCTCACCTTGGACTTTGTTTCGCTCGTGCCACTCTTTCGTCTCGACTATCTGGACTCAGGCATGGCATGTCCACACCCACCTACATCACTTTGCCAACTACGATGCCGCCATTCCATCCTGGCTCAATCTTCTGATCATCAGTGCAATGATGCTGACCTATCCTTTCTAGGCCCGCCTTTCACTGAAGACCAATGAGACACCTGTGGGTTGCGTCCTCGTCCATAATGGAAGGGTCATCGCCAGGGGCATGAATGCCACCAACGTCACTCGCAATGGCACCCGTCATGCAGAGCTGATGGCCCTTTCTGCTCTGCTGTCCTTCACTCCTAAGGCGGATGTTGAAGACGAGCAGCCCAGGAAGCCCAAGAAAAAAACCAGGAGCAAGCGTCCAGCCAGCCGGCAAGCCGACAAGCCTCCTCTGACGAGGACATATACCGAACAGGAATGGGGCGATGTCGATCCCAAGGATGGCCACATCTACCCTTACGGCCAGAAGTTGCACCCTGCACCTCGCGTCGACCGGGAGCTGATTAGAGAATGCACTCTGTACGTCACCGTCGAGCCGTGCGTCATGTGCGCCTCAATGCTCCGTCAGTTCGGGATCAAGAAGGTCTACTTCGGTGCCGTCAACGACAAATTTGGTGGTACGGGTGGTGTCTTCTGCATCCACATGAACTCGGATCCCGCACACGCTGCCACAGCCCCGACGACTCCTGTGCATCGGCCTGTCGCCAACCAGATGCCCCGACCAACCCTTCTGCACAAGCCAGTCTCATGTGCCTCCTCAATCAATGGATCTCAAGATGGTTCAGCTGCGAATGGAGGCGAGGTTAAATCGGTTAATAGGATCACCTTCATCGAACCGCCCATCCCGCAGTCCAACATGAGTAAGGGCCATGGCGGAAACGTGGAGGATGGTTTCGATGCGGAAGGTGGTTGGGGCCGAGATGAGGCAGTCAACCTATTGCGACAATTTTACGTTCAAGAAAATGGCAGAGGTAAGCTCCCCGCATCACCCGACTGACCTTGTGGCGCGAATGCTGACAATGCTGGACAGCACCTGTACCGCGAAAGAAGGAGGGTCGCGCAGCTCGCCTCGCCGCCATGATGGAGAGCCAGGGTTTGACGACGCAGGGCACGCCTCTCGAGGGTCTACTTTCACAGGAGCGAGAGGCTCTGGAGCAGGAGCAGGCTGCGGCCGCGGAATCCGGCTCTGTCGGCCCCAACGCAGAGATTGGAGTCAACGGAGAGTCCGAGGGCAACACTGCAGAAGGTGCAGAGGAGGAACAGTCAGCACAGCAGTCTCTGCCTGCAGAAGTGGCTGTTTGACGTTCTGTTCCTCAGATCCACTCCTTTGGATCGAATCCACCTTAGCGAACGCATTCGCCCTAGAGTCGAAAATTCGCTGTGTTCCGCAGATTTATCAGTCAGCATTCAAGGCAAGTTCCGACCTCAAACAAACACAATCATCGGTGCTGACCAATGCAGGCGGTTTGAAACCAAACATAGCTAGCTGTATGCTGGACGAGAGCTAGACTGCGGGCATCAATGACTACCCTGACACAACGACACAGCATTATGATCATGCCATCTAGACCAGCTCCGAGGAACGCTACTCGAAAGCTGGGTTTTTTCACGCTGCAAGACATGGTCATCTGACCAGAACCCGCGGGCACTTTATTACTGTTCTTTTATTTTGTGTTGGGCTATAGCACATTATTTCAGCTGCATAACGGCAGAGAACAAGACGGGCAGGGCGACCCCAGATCAAGCTCCGTGAAGATTAAGGTCTAGCTGGCTCTTGCATAGTGCAATTAACGTGGTTGTCTTCATATATTTCTGCATCCTCATTTGATGCGACTTGATCATGCTGTGAACTGGTACCGATTACGCTGTATATGGACTTGCGCACCTTTCTTGCTACTGTACCAATAATTCATCGAGAACTCTCGAGTGTTGACTCCTCGAAGGCGAGCCTGCGGGCCTCCAGTTGGCCCTTCATCCGAAAGCCTGCGTTACACACTCTCTCAACCGACAATTGCGCAGTCCACTCACGATATAAAGTCATCTTTGATTCATTCCTCGGAAATGCCACGCCGGGTACGAATGACGACCCCAGCTCCACAGAAAAGCTGACGATAGGGTCTCGGGTGCAATTGGGTCACACAAGTCGAGGGGCTGTACTCGCCCGGGCCATGCTGTCTCGACGAGTACCGCATGACGAGCAAACACTTCTCCCAGGTGGACGTCTCTATATGACAGTTGGCCGTGCTGTACTTTGACAAGATATTGGCTGGGCTTTGTGGCTGACTACATAATGCCGGTGATGTCCTCCTCGGCTGCCCGTCCGCAGAGGTATCCCCATACTCGGCGCTGGCTTTGATGGTTACATCACTGCTTCCTGATACTCCCTCTTCGTTGCACGATTCGTTGCACGAGCGGGCCATGAACGACACGACAGGGGACGAGGACGCCATGCGGGGCCACGGGGACACGAGCGAGGACCGAGTGGATAGCGAGACCACCAACGACGTGACTGAAGCGGTAGCCCCGACATCCTCCCCCAGTAGCGACTCACATGTAGACGACAACGACGACGATGATGATGACGACGACGAAGAGCCCCGGCCCCCGGGCCCGGCGGGCTACGCTCACCTCGCGCGGTTCATGAGCGAGACGCAGCACGGCATGGTCCGGCGGTACAAGGAGCTCTCGCTCACGAACCTGCTCTACCTGCAGGCCGAGATCCACTACCTCCAGGCGGACTTCGACGCCGAGGCGACGGCCGACGCGGCGTCGCGGGAGCCCGGAGGCGAGAGGCACCTCTGGGATTTTCACTGGCGGGCGCTCGCCACCTCGACGGAGAGGGGGGTGGAAGGGCGGCGGTGGGAGATCTGGTGTCAGCTGAAGAAGGTGCTGTACGAGTATCGTATGTGATTGCCCTGATCCTCACTCATGGCTTCCCCCTCTTACTTTTCGCTCTTACTTTTCGCTGTCCTTCAGGAAAGAGAAGCTGTTCTTTGGAAATCTGTTCCCCTGACGGATGGTGTTGAATTTCGGTGCAATGTTCTAGTCCTTGGATTTCCAGAAAGCGCCTCCTCCTTCAAGTGGCTAGAATAAGTATCAGCTGACGGGCGCTGCTTTGAGAAGACGACGCAATAGACAGACATAACCGGATCGTCGCCCTCGAGCCCCCATCCAAGTACCAGCGCATAGTCATGTCCGAGTACATAGCCGAGCCGCGGCTCAACGGCGGCCGGTGCGGCTTCTTGTCGAAAGAGCTGATCGGAGACGACCCGGAGGCGTATAGCGCAAAGCACCTGAGTGACCTGGTCATGTTCGAGAGGCCGGCGAACGGGGACGACAGTTTTGACAGGTGGTTTGTGGAACCGGTGCTGAAGGCACTGCACAGGTTGCTGAAAGGAAGGAGAGTGAGGCCCCCCTCCCCCCCCCGGCCAACCCCTATCTGACACATTTTCTGGTTCTGCTTGTGAGTCTGTCACGCAAAGCTTACCTGAGGACCCTGAGAGTTCCTCTTTTGGCGTACTGAAGGACTGACGTTGCGCTCAGAGGACAGTCCAAGAAGACATCGAGGCGGGCCACGCCCAAGCATTCGAGAACGGTAACGAGGGCGAGAACGCGTGCGCCAGTGAGAAGACGCAAGAAGCTCACGCGGCCGCCTCGACGGTCGGCATCTACCAGTACTCGGCGCCCGTCTACGACCTCATCAAGAAGATCATCCGCACGGTGCTCTCCATCTCGCTGCCCTGCGCGGCCGTCGTGAGCCTCAACGCCGTCCCGGACCAGAACCAGCGGGTCGCGATGGTGTGCGCCTTCTCGGTGCTATTCTCGATGGCCATGGCCGTTTGCAGCCGGGCGCGGGGGGTCCAGGTCTTTGCCGCAACTGCTGCGTGAGCTTCTCCCGGCTGGATGTTTTTCAGTGCCTGAAACGATTGTGGCGGCTTGGCATGCATCGCTGACGATTCTTGTGACAGATTCATGAGTGTCCAACTTGTGTTTGTTGGCGGGAACGGGGATGGGAGCAGCTAGTCTAAAATGACATTGTTTACAGCTGGCTGAAAGGGAGAGGCAGCATTATCTAGGTATTTTGGAAGTTCGCTATGAGTATGCGTGCCCTTTGGTCTTACCCGCCGAGGAAGCCAAGAGTCTATATCAGACGTCGAAACACATTCACACGAGTGCAAGACATAGATGATCATCGGTTCGAACAAGTCCGCCCCCGAAGCCTTTCAGTACCTAGGTACCCAATACATTGCCATGCCCTCTGAAACGGCGTTCCTCATCTCTTAAAACACAGTACATCTTGACAGGCCACTTCAACAGCCTTGTTCGGCTGCTGTTCCCACTCCTCGAAAGCGTTGATATACTCCTTCAGTCGTTGCTCTGTGACCAATCCGGAGGCGACCATGATACTGCCTCGTTCCTTGATTATGGTACTTGTAATGTCTTCAGAATTTCGCAGTCAGAAGGTGTTTTGCAAACACGGAGGTGTAAGCCCGCGTCGAGACTCAGAAAAGGAAAAAAGAAGAAGAAAAAAGAAAGAAAAAAGGTAAGAAGGTAAAAACCCATCACCAGGACACACAACATCCGCTTCCTGTTGGCGTATCATGATATACCCACCATTTATGAATGAAAAGATCGGGGGGACTTTGATCACTAGAACTGTCGCTTACCTTTCACGTCAAGGCTGCTCTCGCCTGTCTCTATATCTTCTTCCCGAAACCCAGCCTCCACAAACCACTTGACTTTGTGCCCGGTAAGATCAGTCGTCCCAGTTGCCTTCCGGAGGATCGGCCCCAAAAGGCCCCAGAACTCACGAATCTCGGCGACGTCAGGCTCCAGCCGCGAGAGCCCCGAGAGCCGCGAGTCCGGGGTCCCGTCCCGCGTCGCCACCACGCCGCCGGGCCTGCACACGCGGTACATCTCCCGAAGGGCCCTGCGCGGGTCGGCGAGGTGCATGGTGACGGCGTGCGCGTGCACCACGTCGAAGCTGCCGTCGGCGAACCGGGACAGGTCCTCGGCGTCGGCCTGCCCGAACGACAGGTTGGGCGCGGACGCCGGCCCGCCCGAGCAGTAGGCGGCGGTGGCCTGCGCGGCGACCTCGGCCGAGAAGTCGACGCCCAGGGTCCTGCCCTCGGGGCAGAGGCGCGCCAGGTCGCGCGTGATGCCGCCCGGCCCGCAGCCGATGTCGAGGATGTCGTGGTGCGGCTTGAGGTGCGGGATGAGGTAGGCGCAGCATTGAGCGGCTGTGCGGTCGGCGTACGTGCGTGTGATCGATGGGTCACTGGATCCGATGAATCCTTTCGTGTAGGACATGTTGAGCTATGAAGGGAGACTCGTGCCAAAGTTATGTTCGCCTGTTTGGGGAGCGGTCTTGTTCGTGTCTGAGGGAACGGGGCTGTCAAGAATCAGTCCAAGTAAGGTTGTCTACATACCACCTAGGTACGTGTACCCGATCTTGCGAAGCATCGTGAGGCGCGGGTGTCGAATGGACCACAGGACCCACCTTTGTATGGTACCTAGGTAGATATAAGAGCCGATGATCCGCTGGTGAAGGTCTAGCTAGGGAGTCTATTGTCACAGCACAGGAAGAACCACTGAGCTACGACACCAAAAGAGGAACGTCGTGTTACCGAGAGCACTACCGGGTTCTTCGCCTTATACGTACCGCGACATCTATCTCACAGAACCTCATGCTCTCCTAGTTGTGCCGTGGCAGGTGATGTTTCAACCTGGGTACACATGCCTCCACCCTGGGTAGGTGAAATGAGGCCAAGCTATATATTGATGAGGTGATTTGCGCCAATGCGGTTCACAGAGCTTATTGTTCGGACCATTCGGGCTCTGTGCGAACCCACCAGTCAGTGAGACCAATCTGTTTTGAATTAGGCTCTCGTTTTCGTACAAGTTTCAAGCTGCGTACTACGTAGGAACGGGCTCTTGGAGTGCAAGGTTTGTCTAAGATACCCACGTGCAAGGTCGAAATTGCATTTGTTCCACACTGCGCATCGAGCCCCGGCAGGTCATCATAGTTTCTCGAAAGTTCAATACCGTAAGTACGGACAGGACAATATGGGCTCGTACTGTGACTCGGAATAGGACCAAACCTCACAGGCAGGGAGGTTGAAGTACGCAACCTTGCTAACCAACATTTTGTCTGCTGCTCGTATTTTTTATGGGATGAAGTTCGATACCTAGTCTGCAAAGACCTTTGTTAAACTTTGGCGGAGAACCTGCAGTCAATGACCTTCAATCATGGATCAATATCTGTAGGCGACTTCGTCCGGTTCGACTATGCAAGTCTCAATACTAGAAACAGTTTTGGGCTTATAGACGGGTCTTTTCAAACACTTCTTGCGAGTCAGCCTAGTCACTATATTGGCACTACCACGCAGACACTAGATACCCTATGTAGTAGGTTTTACTGTACGTACTTTGTCCGTCTACCTAGGTAATCTATGGACCGGACTGGTGCGTATGAGAGGTTTCGGACTCGTACCGTAGGTGTCTGCTCTACCTAGGTACCAGTTGACACACAATGCTAAACAGGGGGCTGACATGTCAACACGACTGCGGGTTTTGATGCTCTCATGTGTGTGGTAATACTGTCATTGAGTTTTGGATACTGTAGATAATTGTTATATATACGCTCCGAGTCTCCCGCACCCATTCTCCTCAATCTGCGTATGACCCATACTGCTGCCTGGGTCCTGAGCAATAGCATGTGTTTTCAACATATACTCACATGCCTAGTCACAAATGAGCTTTACTCTCTGAAGACCATCGGCCGTAACGGGTCTGGGCATACCGGTACTGTAATGGTTACACGACATGCAACTGCTAGCAATGGTGGGTGTCGTTTCTAAATTCTCCGTGATTTAGCCGGTACCGACTTTCCCGAAGCGCCTGCTGAAACCTCGAGGACGGTGTCACCAGACTACATGCATCCTGGCATCCATGGTGCTTTTCCTGACGCAAGTCAGGCAGTTTGTTTTTGATTCCGTTATGTCAATGGACCTCATCGACGTTGAGCAGTTTCTTCGTCTTGTTCCGCCACAAGCCCAGAACTATCTCAAACACCTTCTCGCGACAACAAGAAGCAGCGCGTCTCCGCATCAAAACTATTGAAGAATCTCACCGACGACCTATTAAAACCCTCTAGGCACGGCATCACGGCATGGAGACACTATCAAAATTGCACTCGGGGTCCATTCCGTCACTTCCAGGCAACTACACAGACAGCGTCATGGAACCTCAACGGAGTTCGACCTCGCTGGGGATAACCTGCCACTGCGAAAGGCAGCGACAGACTGTGACTGTGCGTCAGACCGAGGGACACTCTGCTGGAGTCATCAAGTTCTGCGACTGTGAACACTGCCGCCGGGTCTCGGGCGTCCTTTGTGTCTCGTATCTCACGATCGGTCCGCCGCTGCACACGACGAACGGGCTGCGCTGGTTCGGCTGCTCAGACGACGAGGGGTCTCGACGGTGGTTCTGCGGACACTGCGGGTGCCATGTGTTTAAGCAAGCATTCAAGGAGCCGGGTATCAATGAGAACAGTCGTGTCTCGCGGACGGCGCCTGAGGCCCGCGAAGGTGGGCCGCTCGTAGCGGATCCGGCGGTCGTCAGCGTCAGCAGCACAACAGATGTATTTGATCCTTCAAGTGCCAACTACGAGCAATCCAGCGAGGGGACAGGTGGCGTACGTCAAGACCGCAGCCCCGCGCTGGCACCTCAAGATCCAGGACAGCGGCTACAAGATCTGCCTGGGTCGGCCTGCGAGATCTCGGGACCGCATCTTTTGAGTGAACACACCCAAGACGAAGTCGATCGCGGCAATTCCTACTGGGAAGTCGCCACAGGGACCATTTTTGAGTCTCCTGAAGATCTTCAAGTTGTGACGCTGCGCCCCAGCAGATCGGAGTCTGAAAAAGACGGCGGGATCATGAGGTTCCTCTTCCAGACACCACGGACGAGCGAGCATGCCGCAGGCGAGGACTCGAACGATCCGATTCGTGGAAGCTGTGCCTGTGGCCAGATCGTGATCACGGTGCGCGCAGCGAGCAGCGACCAGGGTTCCGTAGGTCCTGCGCCAGACCTACCATATCCTGACCTGATGAAACCCCACATGGACAACGGAGGTTCCGCAGCGGCGAACACGGGAGCAGAGAGATGGTGGATACGGAGAAACGAAGGCGGGGATCTCGACAAGTGCTGGTATCTCGCCGGGACATGCGTATGCCGTTCTTGCAGACTGGTCAGCGGCTTCGAGCTCCAGACTTGGGCCTTCATCCCGGGCGAGGACATCTCCATCAGTCTCGAGCTACCCACGGGTACGGAGTCGAGGCAGCTGGATTTCGACTCTCTGTCAGAACTGGGCCCAGAGATCAATCCTTTGGCTCAATACACGTCCTCCCCCGGCGTGCACCGCCATTTTTGCTCGCGCTGTGGCGCGACCGCCTTCTGGAGGAGTCCACGGCGCCCTGATCTTCTGGATGTCAGCGTCGGTTTGCTTGACGCTGGAGAAGGTGGAGCACTGGCCGAGACGCACTTACGCTGGTGGAAGGATAGAGTCAGCTTCATTGAGGAATCTCATCTCCACCGTACCGGCTGGGCGGCGAGGTGGGCTCGCACGTTGTCTTCGAACTTGCGTGACGGCTTGAAAGGCGGGCAAGGGCAAGACCAGAAATGTCTTGCGTAGCTATCGAGTGGTGGTCTCGAAATACGGTTTTGTGTTTTGTTCTTCTTTCCTCTCTTTCCATCTCTCATAGGTGCTCAGTGCCGGTTGATTGTATCTGTGACCGTCCCAGACTGACAACTCATAGTTCGTACTATCTCTTGGTGTTTCTAAGTCGGATTCGACTGATCTTTCACAGCGTTGGAGTCTCACAATGGCACGAATCCCGATCAATGTATTGACTTCCAAGGTTTGGTTGAGATGTCATAGGGTCAAGAGTCCAGGCTACCAGATTCTTCGGATGAACTCAGCCAGAGGCCAACGTCTCGCATGTTGATAATGGAGAGCAAGAGTGCCCAGGTGTCCACCGAGCATTTGAGACTGAACGGCAAGCGCGTTGCTACAGGTGTAAATACACAACTGACGAAGCCAAAAACACAGCATTCCGTCTCTCATAATTTAGTCACGACTCAGGACTTATGACTGAACCAAGCACAAGGCTATTCTGCCTTCGTACTGCCCAACTTCAGCGACACGTCCCCTGTGGCCTTTGCACTCTGCCCCTGGCCACTCTTCCCCTGCCTCTGTGTGTTGCTGCCTTGTTGGTTACCAACAGACCTCCTCGGAATTTGCGGCGGTGGTGGGTTGCTGTAGCTTGTCATCTTGTACGGGCTTCCCATCTTTGCTGGCTTCCCACGCGCTGCTCGCGAATTTGAAGCCTGGCTTATAGAGTTCAGTCGCTCTGCCAGCTCGGATTTCTTTTTGTCCGTCTTTGACTTCTTCCAGGTGGACTTGGCGTCCAGGGGTGGCAATTCGTACATAAGATTGGAGCGGCATAAGGACGGTGGTTTCTCTTGATCAGGCATGATTGTTGGGCTACAGGGTTAGGGGTACAGACCCCCAGTTTACCACTACTACTACCCATACCATAGCCTTCCCCTAGCTAGCTATTTTCTCTCTCTTACACAATACCACACACTGAATTGAGAATGGCTAAATCACATATAATTAATCGTCCTCTAGTTCCTCGTATATATATCTCTACAATTGTTTAATGTTATATAGTAGCTATGCTTGTCTTTTCTTTTGTTTTTACAATTAAACGATACTAATTTTAAGATTCCCTCTGCAGCCCGCTGTAAAAAGCATCTATTGCAACCCTTATTATAACCCCTTAAAACACCCACAAGCTAAGCATCACAGGTTTAGTTAACTAGTAACCTAAATAACGCGCAGCTAGAGACTCATTTCGGCAAATCCTTTAAACCGTAGTCTAGATTCAAATAACCTTTGCGCTTTAAAGCTCTGCTTAAAAGTATTAATCTATTGTTAACTAGCATATAGAATATATAACATTAGCTCTTGCAATTGCTAATTATAAGAATCACCCTTAATTTAATCGTTAACATCTCTATTAATAACCTTATGCTTAAAAAGAAAAAGGCTGCTTTATTAAAGCGTTATCGCAATCTTATTACTAAAAAGTTTGCCTAACGATTATCGCCGAAGCCTTAGACACTGCACCTTAAATCTTCAATGGAAATTACTTTTGAAAATCCCCCTTTTATAGCTTTCGCTAAGCGCAAGTTAATAAACTAAAAAGCTTCTGCCATTGCCAGCTTTTTAATAGCTGCTTTTGCTAATATAAACCCCTTTTTAGCATTAGTTATATCTACCCTGCTAACCTCTTTAGCTTATTAATAGCTTTGCAATTTTTAAGTCTAGCCAACCGCCAAACGCAAAAAAGCTAAGACTCGTTTTTTAAACCTATTAATAAAGCCTATCTAAGCCTTAAACTTATAATAATACTAAAAACAAAATTCCATAAGTAACGCTAATAACTCAAATAATTTAAGCCTAGTCTAATCTCTAAAATCAAATATCTATATGCCTTTTATTACCTAACACTATAGTAACTCTTAGGCTTATTTTTCCTTTCTAGCCTTTTTATTCAGCTAGCACCCTAACTTTAATAGCTTGCGGCTAGGTAACCAAAACCAAAAATCAAGCCTTAAATTAGCTTTAATCAAATTTCTACAACGTAAACCATCTTCTCCTCTAAATTTTAAATTTTCTTTTAAACGTTCTATAAACATTAGCAAGATAAACTAGCTAGGCCTTAACCACAATAACCGCTAAAACCCAAAACAAACGCACTAGCCTAAATAATTAAGCTAGCTAAAGTAGCTAAAGCAGCCTAAGCATCCCTAGACTTTACCTTAACTGCCAGCTTATTAGCCCCTCTACTCACACATAAACTTCCTCTGCAATACAGCTATTGTTTATATTATTAAATAGAATATAAGCCTTAGTATATTCTTAAAGCTGGCCCCTTTAATAAACTATGCTATTGCTAGATAAGTTTAAAACGTTATATTTAGATTTAAAGAAATAGAGCAAAATAAGCGTCTACTTTATACTTAACGTTAGCTAGAAGAAAATCTTACGGTAACAGCCAATCTTAAGCAATTTTGCTAACTTTTTAAATGCTTTTAACAAAAATTAACGCATAATTCCTCCAACCGTTATTAAAGAAATACCCCTCTATTAAACCCAGGATTTAATAGATTTTATTTTGCTTTTTAACATAATAATAATGCTCGCATAT
Organism: Dendrostoma leiphaemia; assembly: GCA_026120015.1. Lineage (NCBI taxonomy): Eukaryota > Fungi > Ascomycota > Sordariomycetes > Diaporthales > Erythrogloeaceae > Dendrostoma > Dendrostoma leiphaemia. The sequence goes on from JALRMF010000082.1 coordinate 155,807, forward strand.
TATAAAATCGCCTTAGAGACAATTTGCAAAACTGCACAAAGCCCTTTAAAGGCTTAAGAGACACTCAACGCAATAAAAGCAAAGGCAGCCCTCTTTAGAATCAATATAAATTTCAACGCAAAAAAACTTAAAGCTATTCTTTTTAAACTTAAAATAATATTTATATAAAATTTAATTAAAATAAGCCAAAACTTAAGCTTAAATACTTTAATTTTAATAAAAAAAGAATAAACTTATTTATCGCTTAAATTAAGCACTATACCTAATAAGCAAGACCTAACGCGGTTTTAAATAATCTCTCGATTAAAATTATAGCTAATTAAGAGAGCAAGGGAGCTTACTAATATATATCCTTTATTAATAATAAGTAAAACTATATAAGCTCAAATCTTACTTTATAGCTAAATAAACTATATACTCGTTTTAATTTTAATTATAATAATACAATAGCGCATGTTAATAAGCTTAAACATAGTTTTAAAAATAAAAATAAACTAATACTCTACGCTTACATTAACAATAAAATCTACCTTTATAATAAGGCAGGCAAACGCAACGAAAACGCTATTATATGCCGCATTTACTAAAAGCTAAACTTTAACCTTTAAACCGCCATTACTTTATAAATATATAAAAATACTTTAAAAGACTTTAAAAGCATAGTTAAGCAAATAAAATTTAATATTTGTCAATAATAATATAAGCGACAAAAGGCTTAAACAGATTTATTAAATAAAGTTTATAAGCTTTATAAATAAGTATCTTTGCAACAAAGCCTAGTTAATCGTAGCAATTACTTTAATAATAAGCATTGGTATAATAATTATAATCGCTAATATTCTAATAGCTATAGCTACTGTAATCAAACCTATAATTGTTTTAGTGGCTGCGCCGCAAACTCCTACAACCAGCGCAATTAATATGCTAACAATTAATAAAGCAATATAGGCAAAGGGTTTCTAGCTAAACCCAGGGTATTAAACGCTGCCCCTGCTTAAAATAAACCTAGTAGAAAACTAAGATATAAAGGCAAGTTTACTAGGCAAAACTAATATCAACGTAAAGATAATTATATAGGTTGTAGAAACTATTATAAAGGTTACCGTAGCAAAAACTATAAAAGCTATTACACAAGAGATCAAAGTAGTTCTAAGCAGAATACTTATGCTAGACAATAAGTCAAAGCCTTTATTACACACTTTAAAAATAATAATGAAAAAAACATCAACCCTAATTTGCTAAAAGATATCGCTAGCTATTATTAATTTAACCATGACGTTTATAATCATAATAAAGATATAAACAATGTCTAAGATAACATTAATAACAACTTTAATAGTTTTATTAAGATAAAAAAATAATTAGGCAAACAACCTAAGAGACGTCTTTGCTGTTTAATTAACTATCCCTTAATCCTGCGCTTATCTCTAGTATAACAGCAACTATTAACTCTAATTCTACATACTATAATAACTTAAATATCTTAAAAGTTAATTTTATTAAAAGCTTTAAATTTAAAGTGCTATCTTAGCGCAGCATAGCTAAACTAGCAGATAATCTCCGCTTTAAATAAAAAAGCCTAAAAAAATATTATTTTCGCGCTAAAACTTAAGCAAACTATCTTTATCTAAATACTACGCCTACTACTAACCAAGCTAAAATTACTATACCACTAGCTATTTAGGTTTAGATTACTTATAATCAATAATATATACTATTACTGCGCCAGCCTTCTACTAAAAACAAGCTCTCTTATTATTAATATCTCTTTTTTTTCCAATCTCTATAAGTTACCCTCTAATCGCCAGCTATAAATTTATTTTTTAGCGTCTTAAATATAGCGGCCAGCTTTAGCATTATCTTTTAAAAGGTTTTATCTAAACATTTTTTATACATTTTTCTCATTTAGCTAGAAAAACCTATTTTGCTAAAAGGTATTAGATAAGGGCTTATGCTTATATATTAAGTTTTATTGCTAGTAGACATTTTTAATAAGCAAAAATACTTTTAAAAGGCTATAAAGATAGCATATATCGTTGATAACCTAGACTGCAGCCTATTACTTAGTCTTATTTTTTTTAAGTATAATTAACTGCATATTTATTAAGGAATTAAAAACTAAAATAAAACTATCTAAGTTGGTAATATTAGTTAAGAGATCTAAGCAATTTGCTGCTTTAGTTTCTTTGCAAAGAGATAAACAGCTACTATTTGCTTGGTATAAAATATATGCATTCTGCTTAATAAAAGCTGCAATATATTAGTGCAATATTATCTACTGCTAGTCTCTGCAAATGGCTATTTTATTGCTTTATAGCCTATTTTTAATCTAATTAAACTTACCTATAGATCTCTTATAAATGTTATCATTAATAGACAAAATGGCTGTTTTTAATTTGCAAACCTTAGCAATGTGCCTATTTTTATATATAAGAGATAAACGCTTGGCGTTTTAAAATGAGTTATTGTTATAAACAATATTAAGGCTTTTATTACAATTAAAAACTCTACAACAGCAATTCTGCTTTTATAGCTTTTTAAAGATAAGCCTTTAAATAAAAACAAGGGCAAATATCTAGACAGCTACTCTTTTAATTTGCCAATGCTTAACCTAAAGATTAATATTAATAACGCTAACATTTTCAACTGCTAAAATAATAATACCTAACAGAAGATTAAAAACCTTATCCTTCGGCACGCTCGTCTCTTTTGCCCTTAACTCAGCCATTTTAATGATAACATTTAGCAAAAGATACCTTTTAAGCTAAACGCAGACTTAAACAACCTAATCCAGCAACTATACAACCTTTTATAAAAAGATCATCAAGCATTTAACTACATTATTAATTTATTAATAAATATAAGCATTATTAAAAATGTGCTACTAAGTAATATTTGCCCTATTGCATTGCCCGCCTTTGTTGTCTAGAAAAACAATAAACCCTGCATTGTTATTAACCTTAAATAGGTTAATACTAAGCTTATTAAGCATAGGTATATTATGCTTTACTAAGAAAATATCCTTAGGTTAATAGGCAGCTATATAGTATTTTTTATTATAAACCTATTAAAAAGTTTCTTTTAGCAAAGCCTAGCCAAGAAAAATAAATAAAAGACTACATTCGTTACTCTGCACCGCAGACTATAATAAATAACAGTTAGCTCTATAGGCCTAGCAATTTTTTCTACATTTTTCCAATAGCAAATAAAGCAATTATTTAAACAATATTTATAGCAATTTGTTTTAGTCTACATAAACAACATTATTATATTCTCCCAAAACATTAACAAGCATTTAAACCATCTTAATATCACCTTTACCTTGCTAAAAAATTTAAATTATACTATATTATTAAGCAAATGCCATTTTGCCCAGCAAAGATTAAAAGTATTAAGCCATTACGTTTCTCGCCTTAGACTATCTACTACTAAAAAAAAAACTAAGGCTATCTAAAATCTTAATATGCTAGAAAACCTATAAACCCTCAAATTAAAACTTAGTCTAATAAGGTACTACTGCGAATTTATACTAGATTTTGCTATAATAATAAAACTCCTCTACTAACTAAAAACCTTTAGATTTAAAAACAGCCCGCTAAAAAAGCCTTAACGCATCATATTTGCTTATAAAGTCACTTTTCCACCCTAACCCACAGCTCCACCACCAAACGCCAACCTACAATAATTAGCTGTATTTAAAAAAAAAAAAAACTATTGCAAAAAACTATAGGCAAACGCCAAAAAAGCATAGGAGACATTAAAAACAACACTCATCAACGCCGTTAATCTAGCGTTTCTAAATTATAATAAGCCTTTTATCCTTTATATAAATATAAGCGCTAAGGGCATTGGCGCTAATCTATATTAAATCCAGCTTAATAAAAAGAATAAACCTATATTATTTTTATTAAAAACGCTAAGCTCTGCTAAAAAAAACTATTTTGCTTTAAAGCTTAAAGCCTTAGGCTTAGTTTAAACATTAAAACATTGCGCATATTACTTTAACCATAGCAACATTCTTGTAATCATAGACTATAAGTCTATTAAAGACGCATTTAAAATAGTTAATCAATTGCCGCGCAACGTTAAACACATTACTAAGTAAAAGCTATTCTTATCTAAATATATATACCAACTAAAGATTATATATAAACTTAGTAAAACTTATATAAACGCTAACGCCCTATCTTAGCTACCTAAGAAGATAAACAAGCATACTCCTACTTAAACAGCAGCTAAATATAATATAAGGGCATATATTATCGTTAATAGTTAATAGCAAATATAGAAACCACTAATACAATTATATATTATTATAAGATAATAAACCTACTATATACCTAAGCCCCCTAAAAACCCTAAACTCCTACTAGAGCAACTGCTAAAAACTACAGATACTAAGATCCCTAAAAGCCTAAAACCAGCCTAAGAGCTCCTACCTTAGAATAAAAGCTTAGGATATAACCCAACAGCAGCAAACAACGCCTTAGTAACACTAGACAACGCAGATATCTCTTTAATAAAAATATAGATAAAGGAAATTAATAAACATATTATTGCCACCTTATAAATATCTACAACTTAGAAATGCAAAGTTATTAAAGCGCTAAAAACCAATAAAACCTTTGGATCTATATATTAATAAATCTGCGCCTAAGCAAACAATATAGTAAACAATAAAGATAATCTTAAACTTAGCATATATAAGTTTTAGCTAAACTTAGACAGCAGGCTATTATACATCATTTATAAAAATAAAAAGGCAAGATTAATTATTTTATTAAAAATAATTAACTATATACTACAAATAGCACACAATAACCACGCTTACGTTAATGTTTATTAAACTTATTATTTTCTTTAAGATTTTATTTTTTTTCCCAATATGCATTGCCTTATTAAAAAGCACTGCGCAGCATATTTAGTATGTGCTCTCTCTAACCTACTGCGGCATACACTCTACGGCAATCTGCAACTATTAAAAACACCTTTTTTCTCTTTCTCCATGCTCTGCCTAGATTTCATCGTTAGTCTTTCAACGTTACAACAAAAAAACAACGCTATCTTGCTAATTATCTATAAAATATTAAAATTTATTATTAGCATTCTAGGCAAAATTATCTAAATTATAAAAGAATAAGCTTAAATATTTATAAAATAAGTTTACCTAATTTAAAAAATACCAAACGTTTTAGTCTTAGATATAGATCTAATATTCACCAATGCCCTATAAAAGGAATTATTCTAAGCAGTAGGCACTGATATTAAAATGTTTGCTGCTTACTACCCCTTGGCAAATAAATAAGCTAAATATACTATGCAAATAGTAACCTTAGCTTTAATTACATTTATTGAAATATTACTAAACCCTAGTTGCTAGCAAGATAAACTACCTTATATACTATTTATCTTAAACACTTTAATTTCTGCCACTATTAAATAAACCCCCGCAGTCATTCTATATAAACGTCAACTTTAAGAACTATTTCTACCTATAAGCAAACTTAAATATAACTTTGCTTATTAACGATAGCTAGCATAAAAGAAAGCTGCTAAAACTATCGCAATAGCCTAAGCCCAACAAAAGATCTATTACAATAACAAGCACAACAAGCCACTAACACTTAACATAAGAGACTATATATACGTCTGCCTCACAAAACCAAAGCATCGCAATTATTATTTAAACTATTAAACTAAGCTTACCTTTGGCAAAACAAGCCTATTTAAAATCACTCGCAAAATATCCCCACTATATTTTAAGCTAAAACTACTAAGCTAGCTAAAATAAAACTTGGAAATTTCTATTAAGCATTTGATCTCTGCGTCGCTAGCCCAAGTCAACGCTATACAGCCCTTGCTAAGCGCTCTTACAATCAAAGGAAAGGAAAAATACATTATCAAAGAGATTATTAGTTATAGCCTTTATCTCTAGCCCAGTTATAACGTTAAAACCCTACACTATAAAGTTAAATAGTTAAAATATAACAATACCTCTTAAAAGCCATATAATAACTTAATCTAAAATATGCCTTAACTAGTTAAAAAATATCATTAAAACAGTAAGTTATTTGCATAGCTAAAACCTTTATCCTCTTAACTATCAACCTAATAAGCCTATTATTAATTTTAACCTAAATTATTTAATTATAGAGTTTTTTACAAGCGGCTTTAGCCTTAACGAGCGGTCTCCAGCAATTTTTTATTGCTGTCTATCTAAAATACCCTAAGAGCAAGGCTAAAAAAACCCCATTTATTATAATATATATTTTATTAAATAATAATATATATAAATAAAACAATAATAGTAAATTAAGGCATTAATTGCGGCATTAGCGCGCGTAGATGCATTTGGAATTTGTTAGATTTTTTTAGTTAAAATAAACAAACAAGGTCCGCTGCGCAAAAATAGATAGTAAAAGTTTTACAATTGCAAATATTACTATCAAACGCACACTAAGCAATCAAATAATAAACCCTAGCACCTACCTTCTAAAAACTTTAACCTATAACCTCTCAAACCTTAACCACAACCTTTCAAACTTTAACCATAACCTTACACTTTTCTACTATACACATTCGTTTCTATTCGCCACCTTTACAAACCACCTCACAGCACCTTTCCTTATTCAATAATCTATTTTACACCCCCTTTATTATTTATTTATTATACTGGGGAACGCCGGCAAGCCGGCTGCTAAATATGCCTTTCGTTTAGAATTGAGCAGCAGTAGGCACAGTGGTTTAGAGACTGCAGGCCGGGAAATGGATGCTGAAAGACAGCTTCATCGCATGGGTGAGTTTAGATCGGAAGATGAGTCAGGATAGCGGTAGTGTTACGTAATGCTCAATGAAGTGTCGCATATCTTAACTTTGTTTTTGCGGGGAGCATTGAGAGTCGGTGTAGTAATGTAAGTAGTTTTTATAATATATTCTACTTTGCAGATTTATACGCATCATATATTATATGTTGTTGCTGTATATTTTTTCTATACTGGCAGATCTTCTTAGCTATTAGTTTTGGATTTATAGATAATTGCTGAACTATATCGCCTACTATAAGCCCTCTTCTGTGTTTGCCTTCGGAGGTGATCAACGTCGTGGGTGACTTACTGCCCGACAACAGCGTCTTAGCATTCCGAGCGACGTGTAAAGAGATCCGGCGAAAGATATCCGCCTGCTTTTTGCAGAGGTTTTTTGCAGTTCGCTCTGTTATATGGGAGCAGAACAGCCTATGGAGTCTGGTTTAAATATCGCAGCATGCTAAGTTTGGCTCCGCGGTACAAACTCTAAAAGTCTATGCAGACAATATTGTATATATGGTATACGCTGATGCTCGGAGACAAATTTTCAATATTGGTCGCGTGCCTACGGAGAATGATCCTTAGGGTCGTCGTTTAGTTCGGCGCTATCCTACAGATATTGAGAAATATCATCAACGATACAAAGATCAACTTGATTTTCTCTGTTCCGGCCTTGGCGTACTATGCTTAATAAAGGCGTTGCAGGACCTTCCAAATTATTCTGCGGTTGTCCTAGACGATAGCTTTCAACCCGTGGCGTCAAAAATGGTCAAACATATCAAGCATGCCGGTATTTTGCCTTCTCAAATAAAGGCTTTAGACGCCGTAGGAGATTAGACTATCTCTTATATACAATACATTATCAACGCTGTCTTTACTGCACTTGTTTCGGTTGATTCACTAGTGAAGGCCATCACTATTGAATTTAGGTTAGGCAGCTTCTATAGCAGCTACGTTAGCCCAGATATATTGATCATAAAGAGGGCAACGGCGGCAGATATAAAGTCGAAGCTCACTTAGGTCTCTACGTTAAGCTTAGCCATTAGCACGAAGCTATAGGATGCAAAGCGCAACAATCCTGCCGACAACACATGGGAACGTTGTCTTGTTGAGTTTCTGGGCCTGTTCCCTGGACTTTCGGCGCTAAGTCTTTCTATTTATCCGCTGGATCAAGCTGTACGGATATCACGTCTGTTGTCGCTCCTGTATATACCGAAGCTTCGTACGTTGCGACTGAGCGATGTGGAATGTCGAGAAGATGATCTCATACGGTTTCTCGTGCGCCACAGGAGCACGTTGCGAGGAATTGAGTTAGACCCTATGGCTCTTCGACCCGGATACGGATCTTAGTTCTCGCTGGTATCTAGGATACAAAACGAGCTTATAGTAGAGACTTTGGATTTGAAATACTGCCTTCTCAACAGTAGACCGTTGTCGTCTCTGGGTCTGCTGTATGGAAGGAACGGAGATTTTTTAGCTGTATTCGACAGAATAGCAGAAATAGAGTAACGTATAGTTCGGTCCTGCACTAAAAGAGTTTATGTTTTTATAACTGTTATATTAATTGCAGCATTTGTATAGAATGGGAAGTGATCGTTTCACGTTAGTGTAGTTTTAGTGGTTTGCTGTAGACTAATATTCTAATGCTGTCCTATATATAAAATGGTACTAGAATAAAAAATGATATAGAAGCAGCGGGAAGCAAATGAATTATTGATATAACTATAATTAAATCTTGGCGGTCTGCAATAGACCGGTTGGTATATAGCAGATAATTAAATAATTTGCTTATATAAAAAATAAATTTTACTTATCATTAGAAACAAAATTAATAGGCGATATTGAGATCAGATAAAAACTATGAACCTAGTACTTATAGGGTAGAGATAGTATAGCTAAATATGTTCTAATTTTTACTAGATCTAAAACTTTTTTGGACGACTAGAACTTCTTTTTAGGCGCTTTGCTAAAGGTCGAGCAGAAGCACCATCGCTGTCATAGATGACTTCCATGTCATCAGAGGTCTTTCGGTGCTTAGACAACGGTTCCGCAGGATTGTAAAGAGCAGTTAGGTCTTTGTGCGCCAAAGAACCACTTTCCTTAGGAGGCAGGGTTAGCGCGGTCGTATCACTATCCTCATTAATCCTCTGCGAGTGGGCTGATTCCTTGCTCTTAGAAAAGGAGGCTTGTAACTCGTCATCGACAGCGGTAAGATTATGAACTATAGTAAGAGTTCGTAGGGATCGGGTACCTACTATTATTACTATGATTCATAATAAAGAATGTTAATGATTATACCTGATTTGGACGGTGTTGTTGGGTCTTTGGTGCTTGTAGTTACGTATTGGGACAGATCGAAAACGTATTTGCTAGTCTTTTGGGACGAGGAAATCACCCTCGACGGAGTGACAGTAGTGCTTTGGGAGGTCGGGCGCTGCCTAGGGCCGGAAAGGGGCTACTCAATGTTTAGGATTTCAACCAAAGGGACAAATTCAAGTGGATTTTTAATAGCGTCGGAAGCAAACATAGCATCTTTACGGCAAAAACCATGCATATAGCTAGTGAGATATGCATGTTTGCCATGCTTTCGAAAAAGAGTCTAGGTTTCACTATAGCCGTTGCATTTGTCATGCTTATGTTTTTTAGTGTTGGGCAACATAGCGTAGACATAGTTGGCGAACTATCCAGTCTTCGGTGTAGTGTTCTTGCTGACTGATAGGAATTTTATCCAAAGCTTGAAGACTGCCAACGACTTTCTGGTAATGTTGTTAAGACCGACGGAGGGGTTATCGAGGAGTGGAAACTTTTCAGTGTCGACAAAGCCGCTCATTGTGACGAATGGTGAATTATAAAACCCTTCGGGAGGGCTATTATGACTGTGACCTAAAATCCTGGACAGTATTATGAGAAACTAACCGATGTGTTGACTGGGATTTGAATTTATCATACCGTACAAGAGCATCGTCTTGAAGAAACGCAAGTCGCTTGAATTGTATTTCCGCATCGTTATCTGCAGGAGAGAAACTGTAAGGAACAAAGCTAAAGTGGGGTTTATAGACGATACGGAAGTATCTGTTAAGCCACTCGTCAAGAAAGTTGTTATTTTCCTTAGCAAAGCTAGAAACGTCTAAAGATAGACAATTATTGTGGAGTTTATTTAGCATGTCATTGAAGTTCGTCGTTAGCCAATCTAGTGGAGAGATCGGAATCTGGATCTAACCGCACTAAGTATGGTTTTTAAAGATTTGCTCTTCCTTAGGAATATTAGTCTCTAAATTAACAATTTTGCCGATTGCCACCAAGGTAAGGGGAGTCGAATATGGGTTGGGAAGGTTTAGTTTAGCATTGGGCTAGTAGGCCTTAAAGTGGTTTTTTTCGGCGTTACAAAGCAAGCTTATAATAAACGTTAAATTGGTAGAGGAGTAATAGGTTGGTATTTTTTGAATAGAGTAGTATGAGATACGAGAGATTGAGGAGGGAAAACCACGGTGAAATATATCTTATGGGGTGCAGTATGTTTTGGAATGGGGAAGGCAGTGAGCCCGGAACCTGAAACACCTAGATAAAGAGAAGAAAAGTGCTCCTTTCCCTAACGTAGCAGGGAAGGAAACATCGTTGTATGTAGTGATATTACACAGAGCTCATGGTAAAAGAGTTTGAAACGTGCTTATGCAAGAAACCAGGTTTCTATTTAGAGTTAGATGTAAAAGGTTAATTATACTTTTGCAACAAATGTGCTGCTTGAATCATAGTGAGACGTTTCTAGTTTAGGTGTGCTATGGTTGATGTAGGAAATAGTTTTTTGTGAGAAAGTTTGAAATGTGCCTGTATAGTAGCTAGGTTTATGTTTAGAGTGGATTCTAAAAGACTAATTATAGTTTTGCAATAAACTTATTATTTAAATAATAATAGCGTGTTAATAGCTAATGTATAGTATGGTTATGGACGAGTAGGGAAACTAAAAGATAGTGATAATTTTAGGAAGAGAAACACTTGGGATTGTGAGACATTAGTGGTTTTGTAATAGTTAAGATGTTGTATTATTAATTCTTCCTCTTAAGGCGAGAGGTTAGCCTTTTACGGGGGGGGGGTAGGGTAAGG